>JARHVA010003712.1:1412500-1662500 GCA_037957365.1 Torreya grandis
CTAGCAAATTTGTACAAAAAACCCTCAGCTTCTAATAAGGTATATCTTATGAAGCAACTATTCAATTTGCATATGCAAGAAAGTGGATATGTATCTAATCATCTGAATGATTTTCATGGTATTGTAAATCAATTAAGTTCAGTCAAAATCATATTTGATGATGAAATAAAAGCTCTTTTAATATTATGTTCTTTGCCTGAAAGCCAGCATAGCTTAGTAATGGCAGTTTGCAATACTGCATCTGCATCAAATATTTTAAAAGTAGAGGATGTTGTTAGTGTTATCTTGAATGAGGAAATTCATAGGAAAAACACAAAAGAGACATCTGGGAATGCTTTACGTTTTGAGAGCAAGGGAAGGCAAAAAGAGAAGAGCAAGAAAGGGAGATCAAGATCCAAGTCTAAGGGGAAAGGCAGATCTAAATCCAGAAATGGCAGAAGGCCACAATGCTGGAATTGTGGAAAGATGGGGCACATAAGCAGAGATTGCTGGTCAAAACCTAAGGAGGACAATCAACACGAAGGAAAAGAAGAAGCAAAGGTTGCAGGTATTGCACAAGATGCTTTAATATTCTCTTTGCACAATAATATAGAATCTTGGGTGTTAGATTCTGATGCATCTTTTCATGCTACCCCTAATAGGGAATATTTTTGTGACTATATCCATGGAGATTTTGGAATAGTGTATCTAGGAGATGATGAGCCCTATAAAATAATTGGCAAAGGTAAAGTGCAGCTGAAGATGCAGAATAGCAACACATGGGTGTTGAGATATGTGATGCATGTTCCTAGCTTGAAGAGAAATTTGATTTCTGCAGAAAAGTTAGGGGATGAGGGTTGTATAGTAACTATCACAGTAGAATCTTGGAAGGTGACCAAGGGTGCACTTGTTATGGCCAGAGGTAAGAGAGTAGGTACTCTCTATTTGTGTAATTGTGTTACTAACAATTCTCCTTCTATATTATCTACTTCAGATGTGGATGCAAAATTGTGGCACTCAAGGCTTGGCCACATGAGTGAGAAGGGGATGTCAATTCTTAAGTCTAAAGGTAAGCTTTCAGATTTAAAAAGCATGGATCTAGAATTTTGTGAGTACTGTGTATTTAGAAAATAGAAAAGGGTTAGTTTTCTCAAGACTAGGTCTACAAAGAAGAAGCATAAGTTGCAGCTTGTTCACACAGACGTGTGGGGACTGGCTCAGGTAGCTTCTATTGGAGGATCACAGTACTATGTTTCATTCATAGATGATGCTACAAAAAAGGTATGGATCTACTGTATTAAGAAGAAATTTGATGTATTTGAGACCTTTAAGATTTGGAAAGCTATGGTTGAGAATGAAACAGGGAAAAGATTAAAGTGCCTGAGATCAGACAATGGTGGAGAGTTCTACAATTATAAGTTCAACTGGTATTGTTACATGCATGGAATCTGTAGGCAAAGGATAGTTCTTAGAACACCTCAACAGAATGGTATTGCTGAAAGGATGAACAGAATAATCATGGAGTGTGCAAGATGTATGAGATTGCATGCTGGTTTGCCTTTAGAGTTTTGGGCAGAAGCTATTGACACTACAGTGTACCTGATTAACAAAGGACCCTCTACAGCTCTGGATGGTGGAATTTCAGAAGAGGCTTGGATAGGTAAAAAGGTAGATCTCTCTTTTCTCAAAGTTTTTGGTTGTGAAGCCTTTGTGCACGTAGATAAGGAAAATAGAAAGAAGCTCGATGCTAAGTCTATGAGGTGCACGTTTATTGACTATGGCTCACATGACTTTGGTTTCAGATTTTGGAATCTAGGAACTAACAAGGTAATTAAGAGCTGTGATGTTGTTTTCAATGAAAAAGTGATGTATAGTGATCAACTGAAGAAGCTAAATCAATCTAGGCAGAGCAATAGTGAATTAGACGAGGTGATGGTCCAAAATGAGCTCGCGGGAAAAAGAAATAATCACTTGCAAGAAAACATAAAGACCGACGTCGACAGGTTAAAAACAGGCATCAACAGAATAGAAACTGAGGTCGGTCATATAGAGACCGATGTCGGCAGGATAGGAACCGACGTCAGTCAGGTAGAACTGGCGTTGGCCAGTAACAGGTCTGGAGGTGACCGAGGTCGGTCACTATCAGAGAATTTGGGTGGACAGCGTATTGTGAATGAGTCTTAGACACCCATCAGGAGGTCTGAAAGGGTAAACAAGCCTCCAATTAGGTATTCTCCTTCATTATTCTATTTATTGCTAACTGATGGTGGAGAACCAAAAAGTTTTGAAGAAGCAATACAGGTGGAGTCCAAGAGTCAGTGGGAGCGTGGCATGGTTGAGGAGATGGAGTCCTTAAGAGAGAACCAAACATGGGATTTGGTTGAGTTGCCAGCAGGTAAGAGAACACTGAAGAACATATGGACCTACAAGTTGAAAGAAGGTGAGAATGGATAGATGAGATATAAGGCCAAATTGGTAGTGAAAGGATTTACACAAAAGCCAGGTATTGACTTTGGTGAGATTTTTTCTCCTGTTGTTAAAATGACTTCTATACGGATTGTACTGTCTTTGGTTGCTGTTGAGGATTTGCATCTTGAGCAGCTAGATGTTAAGACAATGTTTCTTCATGGAGATTTGGATGAGGAAATTTATATGGAACAATCGGAAGGATTTGAGGTCAAGGGTAAGGAGAAGTTAGTGTGCAGATTGAAGAAAAGCTTGTATGGCCTCAAGCAAGCTCCTAGACAGTGGTATTTAAAATTTGATTGGTTTATGACTGAGCATGGCTACAGTAGGTGTCAATCTGACCATTGTGTGTATTTCAAGAGATTTGATAATGGTAGATACATTATTCTATTATTGTATGTAGATGATATGCTGGTTGCAGGATCACACGTGCATGATATCTCTGAGCTTAAGGTGAAATTAGCTCAAATGTTCGCTATGAAGGATTTGGGAGCAGCAAAAAAAATCCTTGGCATGAGCATTAAGAGAGACAGGAAAAATCACAGGTTGATATTGTCTCAAGAGGATTATGTGGACAAGGTGTTGAAACGGTTCAATATGCAGGATGCTAAACCGGTAAGCACACCTTTGGCTGGACATTTTAAGTTGAGTAAAGAATAATGTCCTAATTCACATGATGAGGTAGAGTACATGAGTAAGGTTCCATATTCTTCTGCAGTAGGAAGTTTGATGTATGCAATGGTGTGTACTAGACCGGATATTGCCCAAGCAGTGGGAGTTATAAGTAAGTATATGGCCAATCCAGGTAAGGAACATTGGAAAGCAGTTCAATGGATCCTTAGATATCTGAGAAGAACCAACAGTAGGCACTTGTGCTATGGAGGTTTAGATACTTCTCTACATGGTTATGTAGATTCAGATATGGCAGGTGATTTGGATGGCAGGAGGAGCACTACAGGTTATGTTTTCACTGTAGGTGGAATGGCGGTTAGCTAGATATCTAAGTTGCAAAAGGTTGTTGCCTTGTCAACTACAGAAGTAGAGTATATTACAGCCACAAAAGCTAGCAAAGAGATGATATGGATGACACGGTTCATGGAAGAGCTTGGAAGGGAGCATGGGAGTTACAGATTGTATAGTGACAGTCAGAGTGCAATCTATTTGGCTAAGAATTCAGCGTTTCATTCAAGAACAAAGCACATACAGCTAAGGTACCACTTCATACGGCAGGTATTAGAAGATGGTGATTTGAAGCTAGAGAAGATCCATATAGATAGGAATCCTGCTGATATGTTAACCAAGCCGTTTACAAAGGAGAAGTTGAATCTTCATTCAACTTTTGTTGGTCTTCATGATTGAGTTGAAGATGGAGGAGCTAGAAGATGTTGCTGTACAGGTACTGGTGCAGCTGTTTATCTCCAAGTGGGAGATTGTTAAGGTGTGGAGCCTAAAAGCTTCACATATGAGCACATTTAACAGTTTCAAGTCTACACAGTCATCAACATCGGTCAGGAACGACCGACGTCGGTCAGGTGCAGTTGAAGAGACGCCGACATCGGCAGAGGATCGGCCGACGTCGGTCACAGTCAAGCAGCAGGAACCGGCATCGGTTACCTGTGCATCCAGAATGCTATTTCTGAGGACAGAAGCGAGTGTTTGCATGATGAGTTTAAGTGTTAGTCTTAAGTTCACATTTCTATTATTAGCAAGACTATTTTTAGAGCCCTTGTTCAAGAGGCTTAACTGTTGGTTGTAAGTGCATGCTCAAGTTTCCTAATTCTATATGTAAAATTAGATCTTCTGAGCTTAGTGTGATTATTGTAGTAGTTCATTGTATGTGAATGTTGAAGAACAGTATAGAGTTGTATCAATCCAGGTTGTTGGAATTGATTGTACTTGAGAGAGAGAGCTCTTAAGGGATAGAGATCTAGAGAGAGATCTTGTGCATCTGAGAGAGGTGTGGAAGAAAGAAGTTTCTTCAATTGTATTCCTTTTGTAAAGAGTTTTAATACAAGTTTTCAGGGTGATTTCTTGTATCTCTTGTTCTTTGCTATTATCTGATTCTAGTTACTTATCTATCTGATTTAATTCCGCGTTTATTGCTTTCATAAGTGTAATCTATTGTTGGTTGATCCCCAACAATTGCAATAATAAAAGATGTTGTGTCGAAATACATATTTGAAAGCTTGTTTATGAATGCATGTTTTTCAAGAAAATATAAATTAAGAGGATAAGTTTGATGTTTTAAGAATTAAATGATATCTTGGTACCATAGGCTTTATCGAATGGTAACAACCTCGATGTGGAAAATAAATGAATTTGGTGGTTGATTTGATGATGGAGATTTTTCTTATTTGTATAAGAAAAGAAGGATAGAAAAGGACTTGATGCAGATGAAAGAGAGATGATGATGAGGCAAGAGAATTAATAATGGAATTTTGATCTCTTAGAATAGGCTCAATAGTGAAAGATATGAAATCCTTAGCAAGAGTGGTTGTAATTTGATGATAGGTAATAAGGTTCTTACTTTTACATTGATAATCACCAGTAAATTATGAAAAATAAGTTAAGAATCACTTAAAGCATAAATATATTGAATGTCTAAATCAAGAGCTACTCTCATGCCTAAGATAAGAGCTTCATATTCAGTCATATTATTAGTGACATCAAAGGTGAAGTGAAAAGATAAAGGAATGATTTTTCCAAGAGGACTTGTGAGAATGCAACCTTCCCCAGCTCCTTAAAGACATTTAACACCGACAAAGTGAAGGGTCCAAGTATCCTCATGCAAGCCAACATTAATTTCAGGGAGCTCCTTGATAATTAATTTTGGTTTAATAATACCAAAAGGAGTAGAAGATTCATCCAGTTGATTGGATTCAAGATCAGTGGTAAGGTTATGAAAGTAATCTTTGAGAGAGATAGATTGATTAAGATCTTCAATGTAAAGGATATTGTCATCTGGAAGATTATCTTGAAAGTAAGAAGTGGCTAGAACCAGAGCTATGACAAGTTGATCAGCTATGACTTTCCTTTTAATAGTTTTTTGAGTGATGATATAGAGATAAAATTTTATAAGTACAACCATCCATTTGACAATTCTATCTCCAAGAAGAAAGGATTTGGAGAAGAAATGATGAAGGGGGTCAAAATGAATAATGACATAAGTAGTTTGGTAAAGCATATAGTGGTGAATCTTTTTAGCTACAAAATAGATGGTGAGGTAATCATGCTCAATTTTTGTATAACATGTTTCATAATTTATGAGGCCTTGGCTAATGTAGTAGATAACATACTCTCGTCCCATATCATCTTGTTGGGCAAGCATTGGCCCAACTAAAATAGGTGTGGAAGAAGTATATAGAATCAAAGGTTTATCATTGGAAGGAGGATGAGGTGTGGGTGGTTGAAGTAATGACTCTCTTATATTATCAAAGGATTTTTGACATGGATCCATCCATTCTAATGTAGTACCTTTATTGAGAAGAAAATTAATGGAGTGAATATGGTATTCCATTTTTGGGATGAATAATCTAATTAACCCAAGTTTTCCTACATAAGTATGAATATCAAGAATAAAATGAGGAATATGCATGTTGATGACAACACTAATTTTGGTAGGGTCAACATCAATGCCATGGAGAGAGACTAAGAATCCTAAATTTTTTATATATACAACTCTAAAGACACATTTTTAAAGATTAATTCTAACTTTATATTTAAGGAGATGGTCAAAGATGATAGCAAGATAAAAAAGATGATTCTTATGATGTTTGGATTTAGCAATGAGATCATCCACCCAGATTTAAAAAAATTTGTGAATGAGATCATGAAATATGTGAGTCATTACTCATCGGTAAGTGGCTCTTACATTTTTGAGGTTGAAGGGCATTTTGACATAGCAATAGGTGCCCCATTCCATGGTGAAAGTAGTCTTTTGTTGGTCCTTAGGGGTAATATGAATCTAATTATATCTTAAGAAGCCATCCATAAGAGATAACATTTTTTAACTAGCCATGGAATCATTAATGACATATATTGAAGGTAAAGAGAAGTTGTCCTTGGGATAAAAAAGATTAAGATTACGAGAATTAATGTAAATGCAAATGACCATAGTGACTTTCTTTCAAATGGGGACAATGTTGGAAACCCATTTAAAATAATCCACTGCTTTGATAAATTTAGCATCAAGTAATCTGATGATTTCCTTATGACATAAAGTGGAAACTTTAGGTGGAAATTTCCTTTGCTTTTGATTCACAGGATTAGCCTTAGGATAAGTAATGATGTTATGCACTACAATGCTAAGGTTAATGCCAAACATATCCTCATAAGACCAAGTGAAATATTCATGATATTTGTATAAAAAAATTTAAATTATCATGTTTAGAAGGTGAGAGCTCTCGAGAAACTATGATAGGTCGAGGATAAGATAGAGTAGCATATTCGATGTGAGTGGTTTATTCAATAAGCATGGCATTACCATCTTGAAAATGGTATGGTGCATTAGGTAAGGCTGAAATTGGATTTGTTTTAGGATCAATTCTAGAAACAAAGTTGTTGAAGCAAGGAGTTTGAGTTTTAAAATTTCCAAGTTTATGATGTTGTCAAGGAAGTTGAGGTTCTTGGGTATAAAGTAGCTCAAAAATAGATTCATTACTAAGCAGGGTAGGAAGAGGACCATCATACTTAACATCTACTTAAAGATCTAAAATTTGATTACCATGCTGATCATACTCAAAATGTATCTAATGAACATCGGTTGCGTTGACATCAAGTGTAATTTTGAGAGTAGAAGAAGTAGATGGAGTAGACGAGATTAGTGTGTTGGTGGATTTGGTGATGGGAGAAGGATTAGATATAATAACTGGATTGATAGGTGGTAAAGGAGAAATAGAAATTTATAAAGGTTTAAAAGGCTTAATTTGATCTACCACCCAAGGAGTATTGATAAAAGGAAGATTGATAGGAGGCACATGACCATCAGGATCTAAGGTACATAAAAATGGTATGAACATCCCAATTAAAAGCATGAATTTGGGCTAAGGTTTTTGTTGACACTTGTATTTTCACCCCTGAGGAGATGACTGATTCTCCTCATCCAAATGGCACCATAGAGATATTTCTCTTACTATGGGTGACAATGTTGAGAAATGAATCTCTAGATGAGGAGCTAGCTCCCCTTGATCCACTCTTTAAAGCTCTTCTATACCTATCAAATTATATATGAAAAGGGATTAGAAAAAAACTATTAAAACCAAAGATGGTGATGTACCAATATGTATTATCCTCCTACTTGACTAAAAACTGACTACTTAAAGGCAAACAAGACTATCTCACACAAACTCACAACCTAGAATGTATTGTCACATTAGTGTTTCATAAGTTAGATTCAGGAAGGTATTTGAAACTTAGAAGGGTGATGGATGATTCCATGAAGGGAATAAAAAAATAAAAAACTTATAAAACATCTATACACCTAGGAAATAATACTAACAAAGACTTGAAATAACATCCCTTTTGCACATTGGTAGATGACCAATGATTGACATGTTAGAAAAGCAACTCTTTCACTAGACAATATCAATAAGATTCAAATATATACTCAATAGCATAATATGTTAGTGGAAAAATCACTTGTATATTTATTCAAGAGTCTTTAAAATACAAATTTGGTCAGATTTTCCCCATTAATTTATGGAGGCTACTCAAAAGAGCCAAGAAAATGCATATTTATAGATTTTGAGAGGAGTAAGCAAAGGAAGTCCAAGGGTCAATTAGGCATGTGTCACCTTGATAAAATTAGTTATATTTGCATGTGAAAGAGGGGTGAGGTGAGCCATGCCATGTCAGGAGGTCTACTTATCCAAAACAAGTCATAAGAATGGTGAAAAGTGGCATAAAATCTCTAAGATTGGCATAAGAAACTGCCTCCATAATTTGCCTATGTTTGAACACCCTTCTTTTGACTAGGGATAAATTTTGTGATTGGGATGAGAGGGAAGACCTTATGACATGCAATCCCATACATCGGTTCTAACCTTGATCATTTAGAAACTCTTGGAGAAGAAGAATCACTATCAACAGTCTTGAAACTCCCTATTTTTCAATCACCTTTAACACTTGTCCTTGAAAACTCTTTAGTTACCAATGAAAATCCATGGGAAGGGATGAATAACACCTGACAAGATTATCTATGACTAGATGCTTTAATTCCACTGTAAAAAGAGATCCAATGGAGGCTTTCAAACTTTTCACCCTTGTATACATGATGTCAGTCTTGATTGGTTGAAAGTGAGTCCCTAATTAGAACACTTAGAAAAATTTTCATGGGAAAAAATTACTATAGGGAGTTATAATAGGTCTTGAACCTCCCATCAAAATTGGTTTCACCTCTTAGAACATCATAGACCTTGAAAAATTAAAAAAAGGGCAAGAAAAACACTATTACAACCACTATTCATATAGTTCCATACACCTCCTTACATGTGTGAGACCCCGTGTGAGTCCTCTATATATTTTAGGTGATTTCGTGGCACTTTCATTTCAAATAGATGCTTCCATTTCAAGCTCTTCCCAATCAAGTTTGTGAGGAGGGTTTACAAGGGTTTTGAGTGGTTTCTAGTTTTAACATTTGTTCATAAAGAATAAACATTGGAATCCTCTCCAAATTCCACTTGTGTATTCTTAAGGAAAATTTAAAACTTATACAAATGGCTTAAGGTCCCATGCAAACATTCATGAAATATACGAGTGATGGAAGTTGACTTTTAAATTGGTTTGAGCACTCTTTAGGCTAAAAATGGCTTCCTGTGGAGTTCCTTTGCCAAAAAAAGGTTGTATCATCTCTGTATCTACCACATAATCACTTTCCAACCCTTGAAATGGATAACTAAATGCCAAAAAAGGAAATGACCCCTATTTTGGGACAAGGCATATACCTTGCCAATGAGCTAGTTTGCATTTTTTGATCTATATGACCACTATTTTCATTTACTATGTCTTATAATAGTTTAAAAACATCATGTTCACTCCTATTAAGGTAATTTAGGGAACTAAAATTCTTTGATAAGTCTATAAATTTGAGTGACTTTGCATTTGGGGCTAGATTTGCATGTTTTCTTGTTAGGCCTACCTGCAGACCTCTTTGTCTAGACCACCTTGTTAGCATTCCAACCTTAGAGGCTGGTTTTATATTTTCCTCCATGTGTCCTCCAACTATCCAAAACTATTTGGATGATCAAACTGACTCTAGAGCCTCCATTCTTCACTTTTCCCAAAAACTACCATTCTTGTGCATGAAAGGACTACCCCTACTTTGAGATAAAATAGAGAGTATTTTACCTATGATCATATGAAAAATGAATAGTTTTAAATCTTAAAAATTTAATAATTACCAAATTTATAGATGGGTTTTGTCTAATTCCATTTTTAGGGGGTCTAACCATCTCCATTTTCTCAAAAAGGGGTCAAAAACCCTTTTTTTTGCTCAAATCTCCCTATAGTTGATACCTCCACATGAATTTCATGGTCATAGGTTTCTCAAACATGGTTATAATTATAATTTAAATCTAATGGAGCTTTGGGAACCATCTTATACCCATTTTTTTAGTGAAAATGCTTGTTTCCCCTTTGAGCCAAGGGTCTCCTACCCTGCATGTACGGACTGACACATACCTTAATGAACACATTAGGCCTGGTTAATGATCATGGTAATGAAGGTTAGAAGGGTAATTTGATCCTTTTAAGAGGCATAAAACTTCACTAATCTTGTATAAAATCCTCAAACTTCTTATATACTCCCATGACCTGACTATCTTCACACTTTCCTACAGGATTGTAAGTGCATACTTTGCCCTACCTATAGGTTTCCAAGGTAGGTATTTAACCTCAAACAATGTATACAATATTTTATTTATACTCATAACATCATATTACATCATTATACCCACTTTTATGCTTCATTTGATCATAAAAGACCACCTTATTCTTGACTGAGACCAATTTCCCAATACCTTTGACTATAGGTGCATAATCCCAGGCCTATAGGTCAGTCAAAAGTCATTTAGAGCATGTTAGGAGTGTATATGGATTTTTGAGATTACATTTAGCTTTATAGTACTCAAAATAGAACCTATTTCCTTCTTAGGAACCCTTAACACCATTTCTTTATGCCAATCATTAAACACTACTTCCACTGCATACTCTACCCTATGTACAGATAATGGATAGGCCTAAAAGCTCATTTCATATAGCCATGTCTTCTCCCATGGCATGAGTGCTCAATATTTATTATTGTATCATTTGAAACTATTTACCCTTCCTAGACATGGTCTAGAACTTGTTTTACATAGTGTGAGTGTCAACCTCTTTCCAAATCTTATAGATAACACTGCCTACTTTCAATGGTTCATTAACAACCTTTGAGGGTCTCAAAAACCATCTCATTCTTGTCCTAGTGACCTCAAAATTATCAAGTGCATTGTTTGTAGGTAGGAATACTAGGCCAAATAATTAGGGGAATTGAGACACCATTTGGTCATGATATGTACTATTAAAAAAAAACCCTACGGACCTCTGTTTGGTCCATTTAGGGATCGAGAGACCAAAACTCAGTCACTTCCCTTGCTTAGCAATTTCATCTTTTCAAATACTCTTAATGAAGAAGCTAGGTCTATCATGGTAAAGTCAATATATATTACTTGAGAATCTATCTTTAAGACCATGTCACATTCCTTAATACTCCCCTATCTCCTATACATGACTTCCTGTAGGTTGGAATGTGTTGAAGTGGGTAGTGAGGGAAGACAATGGAGAGATACATAGTTTAGGCCTCATAAGAAGGCATATATCACCATGAATATGTTCATGACTCTAAAGATTTATCACACATATAATTCCTTCATGTTGATGTGGATAAATTTTCAATAGCATCTGTAGGTGCACCTTTTTGAGAAATAGGTAGTATGTTGATCCAACATGGGAAACAAGCCTAGAAAAGGATTTATTGTATGATTAATGCCTTTAAAACCACATTAATAATGGATAACCTATAATAATTCCTTGAAAAACATGTATTAATATCTGCAAAACATGAACTCATTAGAACAAAACAAGAAAATTTAGATAACTGCAAACAGTGACCCCCCTCATACTTGAAAACCCGAAAAAGGCTGCTTGGAGTGTTAAAATTTGTTCATAAAGGAGGAGGCACAAAATTTCAATCTCTTTATATGGATGTGAATTAGAATCATGGCACTATCCACCCCCAAGAGCATTTCTTCCAACTCAAATCGTACGACCCATAGTGAGTGCTTGAAGTTGACCTTCCTTAGCATGCCAAGAGGAAATTGAAGAAAAATGAGTTGTAGATGCATATTTTTAAATTATACTTTAAATTAAAACATGGAAATGGGTGTGAGGAGGTGAATAAACATCCCACCCATATTTTTAGCTCAATATCAGATCATGGGGACCATACAAGTGCCCAAAAGGCCTAAAAATAAGGAGAAACTCTCATTTTCAGACTATAACTAAATATTGGACTATCACACACCTAAATCTGACATTCCCTGACCTATCCCACATTAATCAAAACTTGGTGACAATTTGATCACTTTAGCCATCTCTACAAGCCCTCTTTCTTGGCTCAAAAGTGGGCCCACAAGGCATTTTTTGCATATTGAATATGTAAATACAATTAGACGACTTAGTAAGATCCTAAATCACATTAAAAACCATATTAAGACTAGAAAAACATATTTTATTCCTTTGAATAAGTTCAATCCTATTTGACTAGGGTTGACTTTTATTGACTTAACTAGTACAAAGGGCTAGACTTTGGACCAAGGCTAGGCTAGGGATAAGTGAACCTCTAGATCAAAATGAAACCCCTATAGAACATGGATAAATTATAAAATGTTTAAAAATGTAGGGGTTGACTCAAATTTTACCAAAGGTCAAATTGAGTCAACACTTTTATGATAATGTTGGACATCCAAGTCTCTAGATCAAACTTGGGACATGATATAGTTGTCATCATATGTTGGAGAAATCTTACATGCTTGAGAATCTAAGGGAGTTTCAGAGGATGAAATCCAAATATTATGGAATGCACAAGGAGACATGATGAAAGGATGTTAAAATAATTTTGCCACTCCAAAATCATTACAAGTGAAGGCATCTTCTAGTAAAAAAGGTTCCTGATCATTTGTATAGAGGGGGAAAATCAGTAATCTCATCTATGAGAGGAATAGTAAAGTATCTTGGTAAGAGAGGAGGAAGCCATTATGAAATGTATGGAGGTAACTTAGTGGTATTTCAAGTATGTTTCAATTCATTGGGCTCATCATCATTAAAATCTATAAAAATAACTTGTAAATTAGGATTCATGTTGATAAACTCAGGTAAAGGAGCACTATTGATCTTCAGAATCATACGAACATGATATTGTGATTTAGGATTAGGTAGTTGGATACTCTATGGGTTAGGATAAACTTCATGCTTGTATCATTTTACATTATGCAAGAATTTATAACATTGACTACTAGAAGGAGTAATGGCCCTCATTCGATGAGTCCATAGATAACTAAAAAGTATGTTATAAGATAAAGGACGATCAAGGATAATAAGCTTGGTTATAACAGTCTTAGGTCCAATGGTTAATGGAAGCCAAATAGAACCAAATTAATTTTGATTTGTATTATCAAAACTACAATAGGTAAGATGGGTTTACTTGAGATGATCCTTGTTATAACCAAGTTGTTGTATAATCCATAAAGATATCACATTTATACTATAACGTTCATCAACTAGAACTTTTCAAAGAACAATGGTATTAATGGCTAATTTGATAAAGAGTGGTGGATCATCAGTAAAAAAGATAATTTTGTCATTGATCATGTCCTCATCAAGGAATTTAATAGAGGGCTTGGAATAAGAACACATAGTTTCAATGGTATTGACATTGGTAGGTTGAGAATCGATAGAAGGTGGTTCTTCATCTATGGAAGAAGGATATTCAATTTCTTGAAGTTGTTTCATAAGGAGTTTATGATGATAGGGTGAAGTATGAACCAAATCCATAAGTGGAATCTTACAAGGCATATAATTAAGTTCTTAAAAAAATTTCCATGAGATTTAGAAGAACCAACACTAGGTTTAGGAGGTAAATTAGACTTTGGAGGAATAGATGTGGTTAGAGGATCATAAGGAGGAAGTTATTCCTTAGGTTCTTCCAAATTAGGATTTGTAGTGGTAGTATCTTTAAGAATTTGTTCTTCTAATGATGGCTTTTTAGGCTTGGTAACGAGATGTTTGTGAGCCAGTTTGCGATGATAGTTGACCTTAGCAGTGTTGACATATTGAGAAATGTTAAAGTATTAATCATAATTGGCATCAATGACACAATCATCTTTAAAATTTGATTGATTATTTGAAGAGGATTTTTGATTATTTGAAGTATGAGATTTAGAAGTTTGTCTTTTTTGAAAGGCAACATTGTATTATTGATGATGAAGATTGATCATAGCTTCATGATTGAATGAATCACCAAGAACATAAGAGACAAAAAAATTAGTGAGACCTCTACATGATTCATGAAAATTCCCGAGGTTGGCATAGAACCAAGAAAATAGATTGGGGTCATACCACTTAGGAGGAGTATTGGGTTAGATGAAAGGTTTCATGGGTGGTAAAAATTATTTCATTTGATGAATTGAAAGAGGTATATGAGAAGGTAAAGGAGTATGTTTTGGCAACTCCTTGTTTGGTTTGTAGAGTATTACTAGTGATAGCATTATATGTTTGGAAAGATCCTTTAAAATTTTTAGAATTAGGTTTAAATTGATTCATGAGAAAGTCTTGATGTTTAGCTTGATCAAGAGTTTCATTATGTGTTTGGGGAGTAAAAGTTTGAACCTTATATTGGAGAGTGGGAGTCAAATCTATGATAAAGATTTTGAGTAAGTTATCATTAGTCATGTTATGTTCAACTTTATGAGCTAAATATTTCCATATTTTAATAAGATCATGAGCTAATTTAGTGGGAGACTGCTTAGCATTGATGAAGTGGCTAAGATAATTTTTGGGAAGATCATTGTGTTGAAACTCTTTAGCTAAAGGATTAACCAAATCTTCAAGTTTCCAAATAGAGTGTTGGGAAAGTTGATTATACCATTCTAATACATCAATGGTAAAAGTTTTGACTAAGAGTTTAGTTGCGGTAAAGGTATTAGTTTGGATACACTCTTTGTAAAGGTTGCCAAAGGCTTTGAGAAATGAAGCATGATCTTTAGTCCCATCATATTTGATAGTCGGAGATATGTTTTCAATATCAATGGATATAATAAAGAGGGTTAAAGGGTCATTTTGAATATTTTAAAGCATCTTCTTATTTATTATGGTTTGAGGAATACAATTACCTGAGGCATCTTAAAGTGGTGGAGGAATGAAGTTGGGATTAGCTTGAAGATGCATAGTTGGAGGTTGATTAGCCACATTAATTAGATGTTGTGGAAGTTGCATCATTTGATTGGTATTATAATTTTGCATAATGTTCATTTTTTGGATGACTTGGTTTAAAATTTGAGTTGTATCAAAAGGTGAGTTAATGTTGGTAGGAGCACTTCCAAAATTGGTGTTAAGGGGAGGATTTATAGAAGAAGGATTACTAGTGGGATTGTTAAGTAAACTTGTATCAATTGCTCCACATTAGTTTCAAGGTTTTGAAGATGAGAAGTTTCTTGGTAGGTATAGAAAGGATTAGATCCATAAAATTCATCTTGAGGTGTTATTTTCACCATGTTACATTTCATAGATGAAGAAGGAGAAAAGGTGCCCCAAGAGTGATGGTGATCTTGAGAGAAAAGGGAGGGAAAAATGAACATCCCATATAGCATCTAAATGAATTCAAGCTATCAGGAAGAATCTGATAGGAGACTTCATTCTAACTAAAGAAAGATGAATATAATATAAAATTGGAGAAATAGGGAACTAGATTGATAAATAGGGAAAGTAGAAAACAATACAGGGTTGATTCAGTTGACCTAGCATATAAAAAAGGGCTTATAAACTATACAGGGTCGATCAAGTATAGTGAACAGAGATAGGAAAAGAGGTAAAAGGGGTTGTAGATAGTATAAGGGTGATTAGGTTGATCTTGTATAGTGCATAGAGGCTAGAAAAAGGTATACGGTCAAATGGGTTGACTTAGTACAATAGATATGAAAGAAAATAAAATTTGTAATAAGTTGTGAACTAAAACAAGACAATTTTTGTAGATAATCTAGGAAAGTAAGAACTAAAGGGAAACAAACAATCAATTGGATCAACACTAACCAATATAATTGAGGCACACAATATAAAACCTTACACTAACATTGGATAATATAAGTTTTTGCACACACAATTGAGTAGGGAGCAAGCAATCAACTTCAAAATTAAAGAGCTAACTAACTGGTCATCTTAAGAAGTTTATTAGATTATTAAGAAATGATTTTAAATGTGATGGGAAATTAGCTGTAATCAAAGAACTAAATAATAATCTAAGGATGGTTTTAGGTAGTTTGAGTTGAAAAAGACTATAGTGGAAAAGATATAGGCTTGGTATTGGATCCTAAACCCTCACTTCACACACCATAGTGATAAGGGTGTTAGGTGCTTAGCTAGAATATACCATTAACCATGATTTATACTAGACCAGAGTATCAAGTCGGCTTCCCCCTTGGTGATGAAATCCAAGTAGGTTGGCATTCGGTAGATAAATGTTAAAATGCTTGTTTAAATTATATGATTTGTTCGTGTATGCATAAAATAGAAATAGTAAAACTAAATGGTTAATTAAAAACCCCCTAATTAGACTATGTAAACTATTCTAAGCATGCAAGCAACAAGAAAAGAAAGGTGTGAACTAATTACTACCATATAGAGACTAATTCCAACTTAAAGCAAGGTATAATGTTGACACTATATGGAAAAAATATAGAATAGGGTTGACATGGTTGAACTTTTACCATGGAATCAAGGTTTGAAAATAAACAAGGTCAGCTAGGGTCAACCCAGTTATTTAGATATCACACAAAACACATAACTGGGTCGATAGGGTCAATCCAGTTGACTATGTAGGGGTAGTTTTTAATACTATAAACCATGAAAGGGAAAATTGTAAAAGAAAGAAACATATAGATAGAAAGGAACCTTGGTGGATAAAAGATGATAAAAATGAAGATTACTAGTCAAGAACCTTGGAATATGCTTGCTAAACCTACTAACTTAGTCAACTCGGTCGATCAAGCTTTGTAGAATCCTGCTGCTAAGTGTCTAAAATGTACAAGGTCAATTGGGTCAACCTAGTAGTTAAATTTCAATGCCTAAAAGTGTAGAGGGTTGACTAGGTCAACCTAGTAGTCTGAACTAGAAGTTTGAAAACCTATATTGGGTTGTTTGAGTTGATTTAGTTACCTGTTCCTAAAAACATGCACATAGAGAATAGAATTGGGTTGATAGACTCAATCTAATATGATAGATATATGATAAAAATAATGGAAGAAAGTAAAATAAATCTTGTAAGGGTTAGTTTCATGTCAAGTTTACTAGGATGTATGTAATTATAAATTCATCATGTCTATAAATTGATCCTAGCTCGAAGAAGATAGAGTATACCTACACTTCTGAGTAGGAATACATTTGTCAAATGGGAATATGACCTATATGGGGATCTAGTAGACCCAATTATGGGATCAGTTTTCATAATACACCATGTGAGGTAGGGTTCCAAAGCCTACAGTCTCACACAATCATGAAACAACCTTAAAAGAGTCCTAAGGTTTGATATTTCACTTAAGTTTAATAAATAATAAAGTAAATCTAATCTAGTGCACACCAAAGATTATGGCACAATAAAGGGGTTAGTAAATCAATCAAAACATTTATAAGAGAATCTCAATTAAGTAAATTATGAGTAAGATCCTAATACATGGAATATGAAGAGTAATATTATTCAATCCAACACTTATGCTACTTCTATCTACTAAAGAGAGGAGAACAAAGTTAGAATATACTTACTTGAATGTGAACTTGTCAAGACTCAATCTCTCCCTTGGCTAAAAGGGCTTTGAAAGAGGGTGTTGTGGTTTTTAAGGATCACTAAGAAAGGCCAAAGCATCCAAGAAATATCTATAAGAATAGATTATCCAAGTATAATCCCTAAGCTAATACTCCTCAAGTAGAATGGTGAAAGAGAAGATTATGAAGTTCAAGAAAATAATAACTCTTTATTGCATATTCAAATAATTATGGAAATGATCTTGTATATATAGGTATATCTTTCCCTAAATCCTCTCAAAAATGTCGACTGTATAGGGTTAACCATGGTCGACCCTATATGTTTTTGGGGATAATTGACTAGGTCTGAGCTAGGTCAGCCGAAGGGCTAATAAACCCAAAAATTGAAAAATACCCCTAAACTGTACAAGGTCAACCCTAGTTGACCTAGTACAATTGATAGTCTAAAAGGGAATTAAGGAAAGAAAAGGAGGATGGAAAGAGGAAAAATACTAGAGAAATGTGCAAGGGAGGATTAATAGCTTAGGGAATGGTTTTAAGAGCTAGTTGGATTGGTAATAATGTGGAAATAAGGGACAATAATCCTACAAAGAACCAAAGGTCTACCCACCCCTTTCTCGATGCACCCTTAGGGCATGCACTTAGAGAGATTGAGTCTTGATGGGTTCTTACAATATGTAAAGTCTAAGTATTTGATAAAAGTTGAAAATATTATGTGTATACATATTCTATCCATGCTCTTTATTTATGTTACTTTATATTATTATTCATATACATATTATATATATTGATTACTTTGTGATATGCCCTTTATTATAGGTAATATTCAAATAATAAGGTTCAATTAAAGTTCAAGCGAAGACAAGGTGTGTTGTACAATTTATGATGCTAGTGTCTAGGTGGTAGAACCTGAGGCACTAGGGGCTAGTATGTTAAAGTGAGGGTCTGATATTGTTTTAGGGATGTTTAAGGATGTGTGTGGCCCACAAAAGGCTATATAAATGTGTAAATAGGACCTAAGATATGTCTAGGGCTATGTTGTGGATATGTGGTCTTAATTAACACTCTTAACACTCACATGACATTTTTAGATGACTACATTTGCCTCCCTTTATTCTATAAATGAATCAAAAAGAAAATACAAGGATAAAGGAAAAGAAATATACATGGACCTACATAAGAGGCAAAGATAATGAATCTAGATCTGAGTGGGCGAAGCATGTTCCATTACGTGTCCAATAAATTAAACGTGCATAGATCAATTTTTACTTAAGAGATATCAAACACAAAAGACAAAATTGAGTAAAGAGATAAGAGAGAGGAAAGGAATGAATACATCTCACTAGGTATGTAAATCAATGTTTAAACCTAGTGAAAACCTATGTGTACATGTAGCTAGTGATCAATCAATGAACAACTTAGAGTGAGTTGAATGGATTGCTCAATCCCCATGTGTGGGTGGCCCAATAACTCAAGCTGGCATTGATTCCATAGTGGCCACCCTTGTTTGGTGGATCATGACCTATGAATATCTTGGAATAGACTGATGGTTTGTCCAACCTCTTATTTAGGTGGCTCAAGAACTCAAGTAGACTATGACTCCATCATTACCTACCCATGTGTAGTAGATGCATATGAAAATAAAAATATTTGATGTAACTAAAACTATGTAAAATGGCTCTAGGCCACATGGAAACATTAAAATGTATAAATGACTCTAGGCCACTAGGGAATGCCAACCGTTCTATATAGAGTAAGGAATCAAATATGAATTTTTCTAGTTCAAATGGTGTTTGGATTGTGATGGTAAAAATGGTGTCTATATTAAGAACAAAGAGAATGACATGAAGTTTTCTATTTTATCTAATCAACTAAATCAAAAGTAAGCATATGGAAATAATGTGTCACACACATGCCCCCAAATTTTATATTTATGCATATGGATTCTAGATTGAGTTGTAATAATCTATATTTGAGTATCTAAAATGAAACAATAATTATTATGTCACACATGATTTTCCCAATCTGAGCAAACTAGTATGAATCTATGCTAAACTAAGAAAAAAATGGTAATCTATAATTAACCTTGTGCAAACCTAGACTATACCTAGTATACTTTTATGTCTAATCTAGAATTTATTGAAACTGAGGTTACTAGATAGTAACACCATATCTGGATAATAAAAATGATGGTGTTAATGTCCCACTTTTGGTGGTAATGTATAACTGTACTAATTTTTGTGTAACTAAAATTGGTCTCTATGTGACTATTTCCCACTATGTTTTATTGAAACTAATTTTTGTATTCTATGCTTGTGTGTTGAAAACTATACTCTGAGTGCATTCAACAGCCTAATATTTGTGATAAATATCTATGAATTCCCCCTCTTTTGAGGGGAGTTGTTGAACTTGTGTAAGAATTGTCCTCAAAAGAAAAAGCTCTTTAAGATGTGTGTTAGCCAGAGCATATACAATATCTATGTAATACATCAATATAATGTGCATACATGACATCAAAATGTAAGATAATATGAGAATAAGTTTGTAATGTATGATGTATGCTAGACGTAGCATTCATAAGGATATCAAGATAGATATAATAATGTAAACATGTATATGAACATCAAATTTGAGAAATAATTGAGTAACTACATAGGGGATGGGGCATGATATCTATCAAGGACTCTAAGGAGGAAGGGGAGATGCATGAGTTCTTTCATGGAATCTAAAATTAGAGTTTGAAATAAGCATGAAAAGTGTCATGGCCATGATGCATAAATGAAATCATACATACAAAACACATGAGGCGTAAAAAGTAGGGTAAGGGGCCACAATACAAAAAATATGGGCACATGTCACTAAATATGAGAAAGCAAGACATACAAAGATATGTTAAAATGTACACATATGCAAATGAAAAGTAGGTTGGTATAGAGCCACATGGAAGGACATGTTCAAATGTTTGCATACACAATCAAGAAGGTACACACAAGGACATAGGCACATGTCCAAAGCATACATACAATGAAAGGAAGTGACATAGAGTCTTAGAATAATGGCATATGTAAATGCCCTCAAATATATGTATAAGTAGAGAGACATAATCAAGTATAAAATAGGAAATATAGAAATGAAAGTATGCATAAACATGTGGTGCATGTATGTATAAGATCAAATATGTACATAAATTGAGTCTAAAGTAGTAGTAGTTATCAAAAAATCAGTGTAGTGTAAAATGATATAACCTGGTAATTGGAACTATGTATAATATTCCCCAAAATGGGTGAATGTGTCAAATGAGGTACCTATGTATGTGCCCCCAATGATAGATAGTACCAAATTTGGACCTGTGTGATGGACTTGGGTCTTGTAACAATCTATAAACACTAGACAAGAATAAGTGAAGCATTTATATATGATAAAATTGGCTATAATAAGATAGATGACATATGTAGTACCTAAAAATTATAAGAAATGTAAACATGGAAATGCATAAAATTAATAATTTATATTTTATGAGAAAATATTTGAATATTTTTGTGTTTTGACATATTATATTATTTTATTATTTTATATATATAATCTATGTATAAACGACATGAAAGAGAGACTATGTACAAGTGATATGGGACAATGAAAGTTATGTACAAGTAAGGAGAGACTACTAACCAATGAGTCTCACAAGAGACCCACCCTCAATGGATCATGTGTTAAAAATAATAATGGTAACCTCTTGTGCAATGTGATTGATATGCTATAGTTGAATTGAGCTGTAGTGTGAATCTGAGTATTGTTCAGTGTTGGTATCTTGGCAATCATAATAACCTAGATTATTCTATTCATCATTATCATCATGATTTTGAACTAATAGAATGCTAGTGTTGACTTCTATTATATCTAGATGAGCATAGGGAGTTTCCTCAAACTATGGAATTGACCTTTTTGAATTATGCTTTGAAATATTTTTTATGATTATTCCCTTTGAAATTGTG
Organism: Torreya grandis; assembly: GCA_037957365.1. Taxonomy (NCBI): domain Eukaryota; kingdom Viridiplantae; phylum Streptophyta; class Pinopsida; order Cupressales; family Taxaceae; genus Torreya; species Torreya grandis. The sequence goes on from JARHVA010003712.1 coordinate 1,434,001, forward strand.
CCTATTATAGGCATATCTTGATTTTGTGGCTCTTATTGGGAAGAAACTATATCCTCTCTAAAAGTTGTAAGCATTGAACTTGCATGTGAAAAGGATATGCAACCTTTATTTTGTCAAATGTTGCTCCTATTATTGTTGACCATGAAATTCCAAAGACAACATTATAAGAAATTGAACTTACAATAACATGGAAAGTGAGAAAACATTGCTTTGAGGCATATGAAATTTTTAATTAAAGTGACCCCAAACATTTTATAGAAGTATATGTTGTATCTATATGTGTAGAGTCATTTACAAGAGAGATAAAAAATGATAGTGAACAAAAATTGATTGGTTGATAATCCATAATCTTAACATTTGTGCATTGCCTTCCATCTATATAAGTTGTGATAGTGAAAAGATTCTAATATGAGGGAGGACTTATAGTTTCCCCTTTACATTGACCTTTGAAGATGTATCTTTTATACGTATTTTTTATTTTTAAGATTGTTATTAGAAGCCCTCTTTTGATAATGGTTATTTACTTAGCCTGATTCTAAGTTTACAATTTAAGTTCATGCTCTTTTTGTAATATTACCTTTGTATCTAGATCTTCTACCTTGATAAATTCTATCTATGAATGATTTGCCATAGTATGTTCCATAGATCCCAAACCTTGTTGACCAACATTATCAATTTATAGAATAGGAGTAGTGATGCCTTGGGCATGTTTTCCCAACCCTTGACCTTGATAATCAAAATATTGTAGATATTTTTGATCAAACCCATACCACTTTGAAAGTTGAGCCTCATTTTAGAGAGGTAGATTTGCATATTTTAGTTACTTTAACTATGTTTTTTATACTATTTATTGCTCTAATTATGCTTTGTGAACCTTTTGTTGTTCTAATTTATGCTTTGGTAACCACTTTTTTATTGTTTTGAATTGGAACCTTTTTGAATATGTTTATATATCATTGTGGATTATTTAACTGATTTATCTTCTATAGGGTCCTCATTAACAATTATTTGTTGTATATGCTTTTTCAATGAAAAACATGAATTTGTGTGATTACCATGCATTCTATGATATGCACAATAATATCTAGATCTCGTCACTAGATGTAGAGGAGGTAGGTTGATAAAATTAGCTTTAATCATTTGCCTTAAAATCTCACTTGAAATCTATTTTATCTTTGAATACTTTTCAAATCACTAGTTGTAGATGCACTTTGTTGTGAGGTTTTTTTTATATAACATTGCTTGACATAAATTAACTAAGACACTAGTGTGCCCTAGAGGCTTTTATTTTGTAATCTAATTTTCCAATATTTAAATCTTTTTATGTAATAGCTAATTCTAATTTTTTAATTCTAAAATTAACTGTCTCATATGGATAATTTGATCACTTAGAGTCTCATAAGTGCAAATCCTAGTTACTTTTGATTGAACATATATGCACACACCCTATAAATAAGAGGTCTAGGCATGAATAGTATGAGTGTATACATTTAAAACAATAATATATACTGCCTCACCTCTTGGAGGAGTGATATCATGGACTTGGTTAGAGGGGAAGTAGTTATCACCCTCGTGGACATGAGGAGGAGAAGGAGAATCTTCTTTATCCATGAAATTTATTAGTGCAACTTAGAAGAGGACTGCTAGGTTAGAGCATATGAGATTTTAAAACCCCAACGTATCTAAGGGAAATAGGAAAAAAGGTGTACAAACCCTAACAACATATATGGCTAAGGTTTGGATAGTATTCAAAAGTAACTTGGTTTCACCAAATGATTTAACTTTTTAAGATTATGGAGTTCAATCCCTAGGTTGTTAAGGGGCTTGAGTAAAATAAATCAAGGCATAAAATATGAAACAAATATAACCATTGATATATAATAAAATTAACCTAGTTTGAATAAAAATAAATGATGCAAATAAGTACTTATCTAGAAACTAACTAAGATGAAAGATCTAGAGGCTACAAACCAAGATAGGAGTTGATCTGAGTGTTGTGGATAGGATCCAAGTGTCAAAAACTTTATTAGACATTAACACCCTAAATAGATAGTAGTGATAATGAAACTAGTTTCCTCTATGCATAACTACTTTGAGATTTTGGGTGCACCTATGTTAGAGTCTATGAAGCCTATTTCTATGTGCACAAGTTTTAATTCCTTGTCAATGACATATTTTGAGTGATTTTACATGTAAACCCCAGACATCCATGTTGTTAGGGAATATAGTTGGCATAACTATCAATGTATGGTGTTAGTGGGGTAGGCTAGACATCCTCAACACCCCACTATGAAGAGAGTTGCCTACATACCAATAATTTGAGAAAGGATCAAGCCTGATGTAGTTCTCCCCACCTAAGTGCTAGTGCAAGTGCAAATGGAGCTAGTATGAATTATGGTTTGAGTTATTTAAGTGAGGCTTGATACTATAAATCTATGTATTTTAATCTTAGGAAGGCTGTAGATGACTGTATGTAAAAGTAAGATAAAATAGGGATTAATAACCTTGATTGTACACAACTTGTTCTGTGCTAGTTTGTGTTATTTGCATCTAATTTCCATCTAAAGAATAAAGGGATACAAGTCATTCATATATATTATTCTAGTGCTTGTGTGGGTCTTTAAAGAGGTATAAGATGACCTTAGGTGGTTTTTGATTTGAAAATATCTCCACTGGTGACAAAATGTAGGAAATAGATAATAACACCCAAATTGGGTCACTATCACCATTGGCTCTACCATCCAAGTTATGGTGCTAGTGTATAGGTGGTAGAACCTAACTCACTAGGTGATAGGATGATAAAGTGAGGGTTTTTTACTACTTTAGATATGTTTATGAATTCATGTGACCCTCATGAAGGATGGATAAGTGTCTAAATAGGCCTTAAGATAGGTCTAGGGATAAGCTGTGGATAGGTGGTCTCAAGTAACACTCTTAACATTCAAGTGACATTTTTAGATGACTATAATGTGAAAGTGAAATAACAAATCTAACATCAATGTAAAAGAAGTAAAAACCCTTAAACAAATATGGAAAAGGAAATCAAAGTAAAACAACATTAATGAGTGAGAAGTAACAATCCAAACTTCTCAAAAATGGAAAAATTGAAATAAAAAACCAAAAGAAAATTATTGTAATCATCTAAAAATAACACTTAAGTGCTAAGAGTGTTACTTGAGACCACCCATCCCTAGCTTATCCCTATACCTACCTTAGGGCCTATTTAGACACTTAACCAACATTCGTGTAGGCTACATACATCCCTAAACATCCGTAAAGTAGTCCTAAACCCTCACTTTAACATCCTAGCCCCTAGTTGCTCAGGTTTTACCACCTAAACACTAGTACCATCATTTGGATAGTGGAGCTCTAGTGTCCCAATTTGGGTGTTATTATTCTTTTTTTGCTTTTCTAACCAATGGATATCTTTTCAAATGAGCAACCACCTAGGGTTAGACTAGACCTCTCATAAGACCCACATAAGCACATTAGGAATTATACTATGTATATAATTGAAGGATTTAAAAACCTTCATGATTCCAAACATCACCTTTTGAAATAAAATGAATTATAATTCATAAACTACTTTAAAGTAAGTTTAGGCTAGCATGATCATGAGACTACATCTCACAGATTTTCTTGAATAATCATCTAAGCATATTTGGAGCCTTTTATAACATAAGGACCTCTATTACCAAATATGATTTTCTATATTGGATACAAAAGTAAAACTTCCACACATAATTTATAATAACATAACTTCCACATGAAGTTTACAATGCTTTACAATTGATAATAAGTATAGAGAAGAAGAAGAAACACATGGCCATAAGGAAGTGGCATTGTCATGTAGACTCCCCCTCAATGGAAACTTATAGAGGCCTAATATTGCATGAAATTGAAAAAACTTGGTAGCACCAAGTAGTTTTATGAAGATATTTGCTCTTGCTCATCCATAGGATAGAAATACAGATCAATATTACTATTGAGTAATTTCTCTAGGAGAAAATGCATATGAAATTCAATATTATTAAATTGTTGGTGCTGTGGACGTACACAAAAATTAAACACATCTAAAAATAGATTCATGATAACATAATATGGTTAACATCACAATAACAACACACATAAAATTATGACATATATTTTTCTATGGTAAAACACATTTTAAAACAATCAAGTCATATTTTAGGAAAATAAGTTTAGTACTTTGATTACAAAGTTAGTGAAAAAACATAAATTATTGTATACAATTCTTTATTGGATGTATCTAATATTGACAAGATGAGTGTCCCCAACTGTCATGCAATGCACATATAATAATTTACAAATAATATGATATTAAATTTAGCCAAACATTTGATATCCTATTAGCAATAACTCATTTTATCAAAATATTACAAGTTTACTATGCTTCAACAAAAGATTGAGGTATAACCTCTCATACATCAAATATGAATAATTTTAACATGAAATGCAATCATTCAATCAAATAGATATGAGATTGAAAGAAATAAGTTCATAAATGTATGAATATGATGTTTAGTAAATTAAATGATGAATAGCCAATAATACAAAATTCATTTACATTTTGCATTTCATAGCATATTTTATTATCAAATGAAACATATACAGATGTTAGTATAAAAAATCAAACGATAAAATAATCAAATGAGACTAAGTAATTGAAACATAAAAGATTCAAATGCACTGAGCACAATCTTATTACCAAATACAATAACTAAACATGATCATCTTGTCTAATTAAGCTAGATGTTATGTATATAATGTATTTCAAGAACCAATACTAAATCATTTTACTAACAAATGCAATGTAGATGAGACACTATCAATATAATTAGTATCTCTAAAGTGACAAAAAAATAATTTTATCAAATAAAATGAAATGCTATGATCATATATGTATTTTGGATGTGAAAAAAATGTAAAGATTAAGAAGGGATTCTATTTAGAATAACCACAATAGTATTCATGGCTTCGGCCCATAAGAATTAGGAGGAACATTTACAGAGTGCAACATTGTTCTAGACATCTCAATAATGATGCAATTTTTCCTTTCAACAATACTATTTTGCTTAGGGGAATAATGAGTTATTAATTCCCTTTAAATACCATAATTATTGTAAAAAGAATCAAAATCTTTACTAATATACTCACCACCATTATTGGTTTTTAATCTCTTAATATAAAAATTAGATGCATTTTCAATAAAAGATTTAATTTTTTTGATTTTAGACAACACATCAGATTTATTTTTAATGAAAAATGATCAGATCATTCTAGTGTAATCACAAATAAAAATAATAATATATAAAGAATCATTAAGAGATATAATTTCAATGGTTCCTACAACACCACTATGAATCAAATCTAAAGGATGTGAGGGCTTCACATCATGATTCTTATGTACGGAGTTAATATGTTGCTTACCATATAAGTAACCCTTACAAGTTTCATGATGAGAGGGGATATAAGGAAGTCTAAAAATTAGATTACTTATATAAATATCATGTAAACTTATAAAATTAACATGTCCTAATCTTTCATGCCATAATTGAATTAATTCTTACCATGTGATGAAAGAAAACATGTACAAGAAGGAGAAAAAATATATAAACCATTGTTTTGAATCGCTTAAATAATTAGAGACCTAAATTGGTTTCTAATGGACTAGATATATTTAAGTAATGTTATAATTAAATTATCATTAGTAAATTGTGAACAAGGTAACAACTTATTTTTAAGCTTTGGTACATAGAAAACATCATTAATAACAATATTTAAAAATTATGTCTTTCCTTGCTTAGTTGCTTCTAAAATATAAATGATCTCCTAAGTAAATATTTTCAGAGATATCTATATTATCACATAGAATATTAGATAAACAAGTCATATGGTGTGATGCACTGATATCTAAAATTCATTCATTTTTATTTGAAGCAAATAAAGTAGGCTATAAAGTAATAACATTCTGATCCTGATTGTTATCCTAATTAGGGTTTTAATTATTCTACTTGTTTTGATTAGATTTATTATATTTGTTATTTTTAGAAGATTTATTGTTAACTATATCTTTGTTTTTATAACAATTTTCTATTCTATGATGAAATTTACCACCAAAATTACAATTTCCATTAAACTTAAGTTTATGATTCTTATTACCAGATTTCTTATTCTTATTTGATCTAGAAGTAGAATTAGGGTTAGATTTTTAGTTTTTATTATTATTATAAATAGTATTTAAGGTGAGAAGTACCTAAGTGGCATTCACTTTAGAATCAAAATTGGTCATAACTTGCTTTTATTGAATCAAGAGAGCAGACAAGGTGATAACATCAAGGATATCTTGCTTAATTTGATACTTAGAATTTAAAATAGAAATGAAATTTCTAAACTTTTCATGAATATTTAATTTAATGATAAAATAAAACAATTGATCCTTAATCAAATTACATAGAACATCAAATTTCACAGGTGTAATTATCAATTCAAGGATTAACTTAATAATTTTTGAGAGATGAGTGCCATCATGTATGGACTCAAGGAGTTTCCAAGCATTGCTAAGAAACTCTTAATTACCAACATGGAAAAGGAATTCATCCTTAACACTCTGAAATATAATGAACATAGCTTTCTGGGATTTTTTATTGAAATGTATGGGTAAGATCAAGGGTCACATGTCATGCAGAAGGGTCTTTTTAAGTCCCAATCATAATATTTCATAACTTTTAGGGCATAAAATTTGATTTAATATGGATTTTATAAATATTATAATTATTTTCATTAAGCATTTGTGATTTATATAAAATTAAATTAAATGACGCCATAATTTTTTTTTAGAAAGATAGTAAAAAAATGCTTAAAATGAATCCTTTTTAATGTGAATTTTAACTTTTTTTGAAGTAAAAATAGATTTCAATTATAAACACACAATAATTATTCAATTTAATTCTAGACAAAGTAATAAAATTACAAAATATTGTGATAAAATAAGGTGTCACAAGTGTCACAAAAATATACTAATATAAGCACAACTATTTTAAAATAATTTTTTTTAATGAGTGTTTGAATTATTTTTAAAAATAAAGTGAATTGCACATGCAACTATGATTAATTTCACAATTTAGATTCTAAATAATGTAAAAAATTGAAATAGAAATGTACTAAACTAAGTGTCAAAAAAATTATACTTAAAACAACCACCTAGACACTATTATCATTTTTTTTGTAAAATTAATAATATAAGGCTTCAAAATATAAAATGGACCATGTAGATGCATCCAGAAGGTGCCAAAATCTAGGGATTGACTGATTACATGACTATGTTTCTCAAAACATTCACTAGGTCGAAAGCCAAAACAAGTTTGACAGGTCAACTAGGGTTTTGAACATGTGAAAATTGGGACACAAACAAAAAAGAAAAATTAAAATTAATATAATTTCAAAAAATAACTTAAATAAATAAAAAAGTGTTATTTATGGGGGTTTTGAACACTGGACCACCCCACTTGTAGATTTTAGCAAAATAATAACTACTAGTTCATCTAGTAGTTTAATTAAACTTTACATGCACTAATTTGTTTTTAAATCATTTTTTTAATTGATTTTAAAAAGTAAAAAAATATATATGGTGCATGTAAATTGAATAATAAATCAATATTATTTTTTTAACTTTTTGGTAAAATTTTATTAAAAGAAAAAACAAGCGGGACCACTTCTTTGCATGGAAATATTTTAGATTAAAAAATAAATTATTTTTTAAATAATTTTACAAATAATATAAAATAAACTACATACCTGGAGTGTGCTACAGGTTAAGAAATGGTGTTTTGGAGAATGCATAAGTGAAGCTACAAGTTGGAGGAAGCCCTTTTAGGCTCTGAAAATTCTTAGAACTTCCTAAAACAAGTAGTAAATGACAACCAACCCTTCAAAATTGAATTTTGATGAATAAAAGTTGTTATTTGAATTTAATAGGTAATAAAGGGGCATTATATGTGATTAATAAAAAAATTTAGGATCTTGGAATAACCTTTGTAGGGTCTGTATATTTGTAAGAGACCTTGAAACTCCATAATTATGCAACTAGAACCTTAAAAATAATTTTGAAGCCAAAAAATATATTTTTGAATTTTTCAACTCCTCAGGGCCATACAACCACACCTAGGTGGCAAAGTACTTAAAAAAAATTATGTTTGCTTAAAATAAGATTTGAACTGCATAGATGGAGGTTTTTCGCCTGCCCTTTACAAAACTCCATAACATCCAAAATAGTAGCAGTATTGATTTAAAACAAAATGGTTTACTTGCAAGGCTATAATATGGCCATACAACTCCTCTATAGGTCTGATTTCCATGCTTAAAAAATATTCTAGTTGTTCAACAAGATCTAGAGATGATCTAATGATGTTGAGAGATCAAAATTGGTCACTCGATCATTGTTTTGAGATTTTTTTAAAAATTATACGACAAAGGTCATACCATAGGCAAAACAAAGCTTGATAATATGAAATAATAATTAAAAAAATATTTTAAATTAAATGTAAATCAACTGGTCTTCAAAATTGACAATGGCTTACTCCATCAAATATACTCCCTCAGGGTTTGATACCATGTGGAACTCATTGAAAGAATGCATTATGCATATACAAGATCTAGAATATAATTGATAAGCAAGGCATAGAAATGAACATAGATCAATTGACACAGTACACATTTATTTACCATGGGAAACCCTCAAATAGGTAAAAAATCCACTAGTGATGATTATTCAAATTATTGAGAAACCAAGACCTAATACAACATATTCTTCATTTTCTCACTTCTATCAAATATTCTTCACAAGTTTTGAAAGTTAAATATGATAAAGTAATTTATTATTCAAATAATTTAAAAATAGGGGTAAAACCATATTTATAGGGAAATACGAAGGAAAACGACCATTGTAAAAATAATGGGTCCATCCATCCCAATAGAACAATTTAATTAAAATTTGGTAGTAGTTAAATAATTATAACTCTATTCTGTATTAGTATGAGGTTTTTACCTCATGGTAATAAATAATATATTATTATTTATTTCATTAATACCAATACTAATTTTCAATTAAACCCATTTAGAATTAAATTTTTTAACATTTTATCCCTTTATCCACTAGATGGAAATGAGATGTAAATAACACAAAAAAACTCATAACAAGTTGTGCACAATCAAGGTTATCAATCCCTATTCTACCCTACTTTTGTATAAAACCATCTACAACATTCTTAAACTCATATTACTTAGATTTATAGTCTTAAGCACACTCAAAATACTCAAGCCCATATTTATACTAGCTTCACTTGTACTGGCACTAACACTTAGGTGGGGAGAACTACATTGGGATTGATCCCTCCTCAAAGTATTTGTATGTAAGTAACTATCATCACAAAGGGTGTTGATGATGTCTAGCTTACCCCACTAAACAACACACTTTACTATTTGTGCCAAATGGATGCCTTAACAACATGGAGGTTTAGAGTTTACATATAAAATCAATCAAAATAGATCATCTATAGGGAATCATAACTCATGTGTACAGGAACAATATTAGTATACTCATACACAGACGTACCTAGAAGCTCAGAATAATTCTATATAGAAGACACTAGCATCAAAATAAAGACACTAACACTATACATCGCTACTATCTAATCAAGGAACTATTATCTAGGAAGGGTTTTGATAATTGGATCTTATCTATGACACTCAAATCAGACCCTGTCCTAGTTTACAGCCTCTAGATTTCCCATTTTAGTCAATCTCTAGCTAAGTACTTATTTAAATTATTTGTTGTTATTTTTAAAAAGGTCAAACTAGGTCAATTTTGTTACAAATTAGTGGATGTATTTATTGCATATTTTTACCTTGTTTACTATACTCAAACCTTTTAACAACTTAGGGATTAAACTCCATAACCATAAAAAGTTAAATCATTTGATGAACATGACTTACTTCAAATATTAAACAAACCCTAATCCTAGATAAATCTAGGGTTTATGTTTCAAACCTTCTATGACCCACTAAATTTTAGATCCCTATATTTCCTACTTTTTATTTCATATAATCATGATAATAATGGCAGATAAAGTTTATCACTTTTAATACAAAGTTTTATACCTTCCTTTGCATGCTTGTTTCCTTTCATTTGGAATGAATTCAAAGATGACATAAACACATATGTACATGCTATTTTATATCAGTTAAAATGTATGTCATATTTCATTCTATCTCTAACATGTTATTATTCTCTTATGTGAAATTTAATTAAGAAATAAATCCTTACATACATAGAGTTTCAATTAAAATATAGTTTATTGGACTTAATCCATAAATTTAATACACTAACGACCATTTTTTAAGTTTTAATGTCATATCCTATGCATATGAAAGAATCTCCTTCTCCTGATCATTTCCATGAGGGTGATAACTACTTTCCCTCTAACCAGGTCCATGCTATCACTCCTCCATGAGATGTCAAAATGTTTAATATATTACTAATGCCCATACTCAGCCTATCCATGTTTCCACCTCTCCCCTACAGGGTGTGTGCTTACATGTTCAATCAAAAGAAACCAAGGTTTGTACTTATGAGACTCTAAGGGATCAATTAATCAGTATGAACAAGCTAATATCAAAATTACAAAATCAATATTAGTTATTAAGTGAAAAGGTCACATTAATGGCAAATCAAATTATATGTACAAAGTCTTCATAATATGCTAGTGTTCATCATGTATATGCATCTACACCTAACAAAGTTGTGTCTAACACTCTTTCATATCAAAATCATAAAGTAAAAGATGAAAAATATAATCAAGATCAAAATAATACACAAGATGGGGATCAAGACACTTTCCCTATTAGTTGGGGAATGTGTACACTAACTACTTGAATATATAAATGTGCCATATGGATAGGGACCATAGTTTTTTTTTTAGTTAGTTGTTATTATACTAGACTATTGTGATGGTATTATATTTCTAGATGGGATCATGCACATAGAATATTTAACACTAGAATACAGGTTGGCATACCTAGACGCCAAGTATAGACATCATCGTTATAATAATATAGTTTTTAGGATTATATATTCTTATGAATTATAGTCAAATGGGTTGGATAATGTAGGGTCATATAGTATGAGGTCCATTTGAGAAAAGTTTCCTATGAATGCACAAAGAAATGAGTGTATACTTGGGATATTATAAATGAATGTGCAATGTGTGCCTAATAATATAAAGATTTTAAGTAAGACTCTATAATTAATGATTACTATGATGACTCTGTGTTTCTTATTTTAGTTATATCTTGTGTATACTGACATGTGTTATAATATTAATTCAGATGAAAATAACTTTGTCTTCTATGTAATATAATTTGATTATTATGAAATTGGATGTTATTATATAATATCTCTTTGGAATGATAATATACCTTGGGATATCTTTGAAAATTACTTCCACTAGTTAGAAGTTCTCTTATGTTAATTGTTACTAAAAGGTCTTTTCTTTAGGATTTGACAACTATGTATTCACACTTGAGTAATGCAATTAAGTATCTGTCTAAGTAGACATTCATAGGATTCCCTAAAATTGTGTTAAACCTCTATGATCCTAATATAAACTTAAATACATTTTAATGATTTCTCTTTTCTCATAAGCTCTTCCTTAAATCATAGGAGTTATCCTTATAATTTACATGTTTTGGTGAACCCAAGAACCTCTGCTAACAATGGTGTAGTGAGTGTGGAACTCACTATATGAGGATATGATAAGGTGGTTTCCTAGTCAAAGAGATGTGGAACACTAATTAGATCATAAAATCATCAAGACTACGTAGAAAGAAGCTCAGAGAATAGGATTTTCTAAATAATAAATTGTGTAGGAACATATTGATGATGAAATTTATGAGATATTCTAGTGCAAACTTCTTGGATTGCTAACTAATTGGTTGGATCATCTAGAATACCACTACTTTAAATCTCATGGGATTATTGACATTACATGGTCTGAGGAGAAGATAGAATAGCTTTGAGCCTTAAACACTAGCTAGATCCATGTGATAGATCATTGGTTGGATTTGATCATTGACAGGTATATCATAGAGTTTGAAGTATAAAGCTACATAGAATTTGAAATGGAAAATGATCTATTTATGAGAGAGATAAGAGGAAAAATACTTGCAGTAACTTCTTATGCTTATTAAGATGTTGGATGTGGAGAAAGTGATGGTACATGTTCCCTTCCATATGGAGTAGTCTCTTTAGACACCATGGAGGTGTGTGAGATATAAGGGATAATGAATAAAAGATGAAATGGTAGATCTTGAATGTGAGTCTATCATGGAGAATTTAGAAGAAGACTCTAGAAATAGAAATAGAGTTGCAATAACATAGGATATCAAATAAACAAAGTGCATTTTAAGAAGTTACAAATAGGAGAAGGAGTAATAGTAGTATTGATGATTTGGATGAAAAGAGAAGACAAGGAGAAGTACATGGTGAGGAGAGACATATCAAGGATTCTGAGAAAAGTAAGGATAGAGCATAAGGAAATGATGAGGATCTAGCATGGATGAAGGTAGTAGTATAGAAGAAAATTAGATGGTTAAAATTTTATAGTTTTGAGAGATACATATTTGAAGGTAATGATCATTTCCCAAGGGAGCACACATCTCCCAAGCCCAATTTTTTTCAAAATCATAGTAATTCCTACACATCTTTAGACTATGTATTTTGAAGTTTCCTAGAGTTTCTAGGCCAATAGTAAAAGAACATAACAATATTACTATCAAAAGAGATAGACCCCTTAATTATTATGTATGCCAAGGATTCCATTACACAACTTCACATTTTAGAAGAAGAGGAAGGAGATGATGGAGGTATCTATGTGAATACCACATCTATAAAACCAAATGAGATATCACAATTACTACTAGACTAGGAGGCATTCCAAATCCCATAGAAGCCCCTGAAACTACAACCATTCTAGATACTAGTTGCAAAAAATCAACCATGATACCTATAAAAAACTCCACTATTATAGCTCAATTAGGGGCACTAACCCACCTGGCTCCCTATGATGGGTTTGCAGACTAGAAATAGTACTTACCTATTCTATGAAATGACAAGTTAAAGGAATCACCAATGAAGTGGTAATGATGTGAAATTTGATTGGATCATTGGTTGGTAGAACATTATAATTTATATTCTATAAAGGTGTTGACCATGAGACACTACAATAAGTCAAAATAATGCTAATCACAAAATTTAAAGTTTAGAAATGCTCTAGTCAGACCATACAAGGTCTTAAGTAAATTAGGCAAGGAGCCAAAGAGACTATCTTTGAATATGATTGTATATTTTTAGATGTAATGAACAAAGTCAAGTTTTTTATGGAAGATAAAGATAAGGTTTCTTAGTTCATAGAGGGACTACGACCATGGATAATGTAGTCTATTATGCAAACCTATTTCACTAATAAAGAAGAATCTATAACAATTATAATATGAGTGGAGTAGATTGAAGATTATATAGGAGCTTTGGATCCTAATTCATAGATAAAGAACACCTTACAACTCCTCATAAAAATATTAGCACAACAACAAGAAACAACATAGAGACCTAGGTTAGATCTATAGTATATGGAGTGTGATAAAGAAGGGCACCATGAGAATGAGTGCCTAAGAATAAAAATTGAGTTTTATGATAGTTATCACGTAGTAGGACATGTGAGATCTCAATGTCATCTACTAAAATAGTATGTAAGGAAATTGTAAACATTGTACTACAACTTATGTAAACCCCATAATCATGATGAGAAGAATTGTAGAGCACTATAAGAATTGAGAGAAAACATTACCAAAGATGTCTTTGTAGTGGCTGCACAAAAAGTGAATATAATACTACAGGCTATCATCACACCTAAAAAAAATAAGCTTGGCACTAAACTTACTTCTACACCTTGGGCACCAATCTTATAAGCCTATCAACATATAGAAATACCTAGTTGGAATCCACCTATTCAAAACTAGATAGCCCTTTTGCAAAATTGGAATCTGTGGAATCTTGTGATTCCACAACCAACACAGTCTAACTAAACACCATAGCCAACTCATGCTTGATATGGTAGATATGGGGGTACCCAAAAATCACAAGGGTGGAATAAAAATAGAATTTTGTGAACTATGGACCATAATAATTTGGTAATTGGGGTTTCTAAATGAATAGAGGATGATACTATGGACGAACTAGGGGAGGTTATCGAGGAGGATAGTAAGGAGGTAGAGGAAATGGACCATAATGCCCAATTTAATGTTATTTATGTGATAATTTTAACCATGTACATAGGAATTTACCTATGAATCCACACCATCAATCCTATTTCACTTATTATAGGGTTTCTAAACAACATGATATAGAGAATTGTTTGGTGTTGGTAAAGCAATGAGAGGACAAGGCTGTAAGCATTATAAATATGATAACTGCCCAACCATGAGAGGATGGGTTCTTATAAGCCATCACTCATAAACAACATGAAGATAAGGGATTACCCCCTTTGGCATTGTCACATGACTATGATATTAGTAAGACATAGCCAAACAAGTATTCAAAACTAATTATGAAGAAAGGGTTAATGCACAAAGCAATGCAAATTTTAAAAATGATTCAATAATAAAAGACCAATAAAGATGATGCTACAACCATATATACACAAATTTATGGGTAGATAGTGTGCATCATGTGACAATATAGTGTTGTCACCACCTTGATATACTTGATTAAACTCCTTAGTATACTATGAAATGAGGACATCTCATAAAACACCACCAATTTGCTCCATAATATGCTAGAGTGTACATAAAAAGGCTAATAATGAGTGGATCAGATGATATGGTATGTCAAAACCAAAAAAACATGGGATGTTAATTTGAGAATGAGCATTGAAATAACAAGGTATGAGGTATCCAATGTAATTTTTAATTTTGGTAGCACTGTCAATATGATCCCTTAGTTAACATGGGTTGTTATTGGCCAACTTGCATCAATTTACAACTTGGTTACACTGAGTCTTGAGGATTATGGATGCATTGAACCAATTGTTCAATTGGAGTATGTGGAGATTAAATTCATATAACTAACCCTACATGGTAACTTCAAAGTCATAGATATGAATATGGATGAGATGCACTATCCTACAATAATTGGCAATAAGTGGGTCTATGATGGTCAGATGGCCATCAATACAATAAGGAAATAGTTGGAAGATCATTAGGGAGATAATATTATAGTGATCCCTTTAAATGAGGATGGATAAAATGCATATTCCATCCCCAAAGATCCAAACTCTCCCTATGTCTATGGTGAGAACAACTGGATGAAGGTGAATGATGAAGTCTAATGACAGGCCCTACGAGCCACTAAATGTGAATTCATCTAAAATTGCATAAGCCTATCAAAGGTACCATTTCATTTAGAGGATTTAACTTTAAATACTATTCTACCACCTATGGATATTCCACCATTACTGGTAGATGATGTATGCTCCATGTCCATAAGGTCAACAACTCAGTCAGATATAGATTTTATAGACTAGGCTAGTTAAAGAAATAAGGATTAAATAGACCAAAAAAGAGAAGGAATTATATCTTGTGATAGGGATTATTTAATAAGTAGAGATTTTTACACTCACATTATTAATCAGATGAAGGGTGATTATGAGGTATGACTTCTATTCATGGTTTTTACAATAGAATGCCAACTACCACACTACTTTACCACTGAGGATGTTGGCTAGTTTATTCTTTAATTCCAATAATATATGCTTGATGTTGACCAAAGATTTAGAGATCTCACATATTCATTGAAATGGATTATTGTGAATTGGTGGTTTATATATAAGGAGGCACAAATGCAATGGGATAAAGCTTGTGAAATCCTTCTAGCTCAGTTCCAATTACCAAAAGGAGTAAAAAAGGATTGGCTAATATTTGATGCAGGAGATTACGTTGAGATTCATATTTAATGATGCATTAAGGTCTAGAATATGGATTTTGTCACCCCAAAAGTATTGGGTACATATATTACACTATACTCTAGGTACCCTTCCTATTGCTTGGTACATAGACTAGGAGTGCAGAAGGGAGACAAGATATTAGGCATAGGTTCAAGGTGATTTCATTTAGACATTTATTTTTGAAGATGATAACCCTCTGACACACAAGTCATTACAAAATCTAAATTTACTTTTATGCCATGAGAGGATTGAAGACTTAGATGGATTAACTGATTCCTCATCGTCCCATAATGCAACCTACAATTTGAATAAAGCTTTATAGGCCTATACATTAGAGAAGGACAAGGAAAAGATATATATTCAACCATTTCATAGAATACAAGATGAAGATGAGTGGACAACAAATTTATTCGAGGATGATCTAGCTCTCACAAAATTATTTGAACCAAAATGGGAAGCTGAGACACTTCCAGTTCCAATTGTAGAATCATCTAAAGAAAAAAGGTTGTAGCATATTAACATTATATAATGAGAATCTAAATGGCTACTGTGTGATTCCGTTTCTAAATAAGAACACAATATTTACCATGAACCCTTAAAAAAGCACATTGAGAACATTAGAACCAAGGCTGTTCCAAAATTGGCACATATTGGTGATTTCTAGTCATAAGAAGACATATTTGAAGTAGTACAACTCTTGAGGGATTATCAGGATGTCTTCCCAAATAAGTTCATAGAATTCAAGGATGTGGATCCATCTCTAGGGGAGATGCACATTGAACTAAATGAGTATACACATTTGATTAAGAAAAGGCCATACCATTTGAACACAAACATGAAGCTAAAGATCAAGGGTGAATTGGAATACATGAAGGAGGTTGGAATTATCTTTCTCATGGAGAATCTAACTGGGTGAGCCCTATGGTGGTCCAACCAAAGAAGACTGGTAAGATCAAAGTCTATGGTGACTATAATCTTTTAAATAAGGATTTTACTAATGACCCTTTCCCTATCCCAATGATTGATGAAGTTCTAGAAGCAATTATAAGACATGAGGTGTATTCCATTATTGATGATTTTAGTAGGTACCATTAGATTCCAATCACAAAAAAAGATAGAGCCAAGATGACCTTTTCAATAGAATAGGGCTCTTTTACATACAAGATAATTCCATTAGGATTGAAAAAAACACGTACAATTTTATAAAGGGCTATTGTAGCAATGTTAAAGGATTTCATCCATGATTTCTTGAAGTCTATTTGGATGATTTGGGCAGTCTTTTCATTGTTTCAAAATCATTTTTCAAAATTAAGATTGGTGTTAGAAAGATGCAAATCACTGTAGATAACACTTAACTTAAAAAAATGTTTATTTTTTACACCCTTTTTGGTTTTGTTAGGACATTTAGTCTGCTACAAAGGTATCTTGGTAGATAAAACTAATATTTTAATAATTGTGGGAATGACACCACCCATAAGAGTGATAGATGTGCGATCTTTCCTTGGACATACAAGCTACTATAGAAAGTTTATTAAGGGGTATGCTAAAATATTTGCTCCTTTAGAGAAGTTATTAAAGAAGGATACATAATTTGTATGGATAGATGAATGCTAGGTGACATTCATCAATTTAAAGTAGAGAATGGTAATTGCACTGATAATGATTTTTCTATATTGGAGTAACTCCTTCCATATACATGTGGATGCTTCAAACATCACAGTTGGTGTTGTGTTGGTACAACCAAGAGAAGTTGGACTAGATCACCCCATTCATTTTGCCAATCAAAATCTATTTATGGCTATAAATAATTACACTACCACTAAGCACAAATTCCTTGTGATAGTATTCACACTGTAAATTTTTTTCCGTTACCTGTTAGCTACACTATTTAAATTATTTACTATTCATCAAGATCTACTCTATCTGGTAAACAAACCTTTGATGGGAAGTCATATATCTTGATGGTTAATGATTTTCCAAGAGTTTCAATTCCAGATTAATGTTAAACCTAGTTGAGATATTGTGGGAATAGATCATTTGAGTTGAATTCAAAATGGCTAAGAACTAGAATAAATTCTTGATGAATCCCATGATGCACACCTATTCTGCATGTTTGTGGTTCCTAAATAACTGGAGGAGATCACACAATTTATAAAATAGGGGACATTTTCAAAACACTACATCAAATGAGAGAAGAAATTAATGATTATTAAGGCCCTTCATTTTATTATCATAAAAGGATTCTTGTAATATTTAGGTAAGGATGAATTACTATGCAAAGTAGCACTCGAACATAAATAACCTCAAGTACTTGAAGAAGCACATCAAGGCATCGCTAGAGGTCATTTCACTGGAGATGATACTATAGGAAAAGTTTTGTAAAATTTCCTATGGTGGCCTTATTTAGTTCAAGATGTACATTGAATCACATAGCAGTGTGACGTCTATCAAAGGATGGGAAAACCAAACTAGTGGGATGAAATGTCACTCAAGCCAATGCTTGCACATCAACCCTTTTAAAAATGGGGGATTGATTTTATTGGCCCTATAAATCCATCTATACAATGTAGTCATGCATGCTATATAATCACTATGATTGACTACTTTATCAAGTGGGTTGAAGATGCTACAATAACTAGTTATATTGCAAAGGATATAATGAAGTTCTTATATGACAACATAATCACCAAGTTTGGGTATCCAATAGAGCTAGTAAGTGATATAGGTATGCAATTTTTGAATAAAACCATATAGACACTTACTAATAAATTCCTCATATCACACCATAAAAGTACAACTTACCACCCTTATGTGAATGGTCAAGCGAAGGCTACAAATAAAGTATTGGGTAAGATGCTTAAAAAGTTTATGATGTTTAGTGAGATGATTGTGAGGATATAATTATTATAGTCTTATGGACATATCATATGTATTAAACATGTGCCTCAAGGTTTACCCCCTTTCAACTGGTTTATGTTCTAGAAGCAGTAATGCCCTTAGAGTATGTTACACCCAGCTTGAGAATCATAATTATTATACATATGAGAGACCAAGAATCTTTGATGAGTAGGTTATTTGAACTAAATAGAATGGATGAAGACCACTATAAAGAAACCTAGACACAAGACATAGATAAGTGTAAAATGAAAGCTTGGCATGATAAGATTATATGCACTAAAGAATTTTAGATAGATAAGCCTATCCTACTATATGTTAGCTAGTTTCGATCCTTTCCAATAAAATTGAACATATACTAGAAAGGATTGTATATTATTCATGAATTATTATAGATAAGAATGGTGGTCTTAATGGATTTGAAAGGTACTATTTTACCTAAAAAGCTCAATGGTAGTAGGATCAAACCCTACTACTAGTAATCTGTGTGCCCAAGAAAGGTCAAGTGATCAAATCACACTAATTTTAGTTTAGGAGTCATTTTCATTCATGATGTGTGGATTGGGTTAGGGTTTTTTTATGTTGTGTGTGTGTAGCTTAATAGTAAGTGTAAATAAATTGGCACTAGTAACCCAAAAGTAGGAGGCATTGTGCATGATCGGGAGGAAAAAGTAACCAAGGTTAAAATAAATGGTATGGAAAGATAATTAAGTCTAGGAAAGCTATGTATGATAGAGATATTGACGATGGATAATGACTAGGTGATGGTTGTTAATAACCACACATTTGAGATAAACAACATAGATCCAATATCATCATACTCGTCCACATTAGGAAAATTAATAATCAATTTAAAGATTTAGTGGGTCACATCATTCCACTAGGCTACCACAAAAAGATGCCACCTTGGAAAAAAACATGTTAGCTCATCAATTTAAAGATTTAATTACCAATGTTTTTCAAAAGAGGATCTCGAGACATCTTAGTGC
This sequence comes from Torreya grandis, assembly GCA_037957365.1. Taxonomy (NCBI): domain Eukaryota; kingdom Viridiplantae; phylum Streptophyta; class Pinopsida; order Cupressales; family Taxaceae; genus Torreya; species Torreya grandis. The sequence goes on from JARHVA010003712.1 coordinate 1,453,961, forward strand.
ATTTAAATCTAAAATATAGAAACATGTTTTTGAAGACCTATATATAACCTCTCTTGCCAGTTGATCGACCATTTCATACTTAGATAATTTCAATAAATTTGGTGATCATCTCTCCAAGTCTTTCATTAAACTTTGTAGTCCTTATCTTCAACCTAGTTTAGATGTAGTGCAAAGATATTCAAGATGACTACATCTAAATAGCCACAATTCACAAAAATGCTCTCCAATACATATTTAGAAGATATTAGGGTTGGAGCAAACATATGCCAAGCTAAATTTTTAGATCATGAGGTGTAATATTCTCTCAATCATGCTAAATAAAGATTGTTTGTCCTCAAAGTAGCCCCAAATGCATAACCCTTGACAATTACACAACCACATTGGTTCCACAACACTGATGTGGAATGGTTAATTTGGTTACCTAAATTAAACAAAATGAGTGTGATCATGGAAATTCTATTGAGAAGGTTCAATGATGGGAAAATATATCTATCTGTAGACATCACTATCTATGTGAATGAAACTATGATGGTAAGGGATATAAACATGGAGGCATGTGGACACTCTCTTGCACCTTAAAAATCAAAATCTCTTTCAATTCTATATAAAATTAAGGAGGCCTATACCTAAGGAAATTGCATAATTCCTTTGGATGACATCCTAGATGAGATAGTCTGCATCATAGTAGAGTACATTATTAAATAATTTTGGCAAAAAACAAAAGATATGAAGGAGGCCACAAAAAGGGTCATCAATATTGCTCATCACATGATCTAGAAGGGGAACAATTAATTGGTTAGAATTTATTATGGTTGAGCTTACAACTAATATTGTAAAATTCATCCCATCCTCAAGATAGGCTTTTCAATATTAGTTTATAATGATGTTTCTCGTATTCACATAGTGGAAGTCTCTGAAAGGCATAGTCAATCTAGATGTGGATTATTGGCTAGGCATGACATTACATAACCTCATTTAGATACACAACCAAAATGGATACCTCGCACATCAATATCTATTTAGTGCATGGTGGGATGAACTTGTGGAATTGGTGTTTAGTAACCTAACAATCCCACTACCTTTAATGTAATTTTTGGGCCAACATGTAGTGCTCATGAAGCTTCTAGAGGGAATTTTTGTCCACATTCATGAGCTCTCAAATTATCTATTTATGCATTTTCCCTTATTTATATACACATGGCATAGAAGAAAATTTCCTAATAAAAAACTCCAAATACACATAGAGTGACTCCTCTTTTAATAATTCACTTGATTTTCCCATTCCAATGGACATAGCATAAACTTCTCTGATGATGTCTACTCCATTAGACTAAGGAAAGCGTAAATCTCTTTTAATTCCTCAATCAACTTTTCCTCCAAGAAGGAAGATTCACAGTTAGAAGACATGGTTAGATGACCTACATGTTCCTCAAATTGATTCAAAATGTTAGTGGTAAAAAATTCAAGTTGATGAATAGGAGGTCTATCAAGCTATGATTGCAAACATGGATGGTGATCTATATGAGAGAGAAGAAGAAAAATATTTTTTCTTTTGGAAATTAGTGCATATAGTTCAAATATACAAGTAGGTGATCTAATATTTATGGGTGGAATTTCCACCTTGTCCATAGTCTATTATTGTTGACACTATGGGTAAGAAAGCCAAACTTAAAAGACTATACGAAGAAATCACTATAGAAGGCAGATTTATGAATCTTCTCATACCTAACCAATTGATTCTCTTACGGAGAGTTTATCAACATTTCTCCAATATAGGTATTTCACATTGTGGAAATAAAAACCTACTACTAAGGAGGAAGAGTAAGAATTTGTATCCACAGTCTAACACCCCATAATAGCTCCCATATCTTTAAGGGGGACTGTACTATCAATTCTTAAGGACTCACCTAGTTTTGGGCACCAGAAGGGCCGTGTGTCATGGGAAATGGTGCATGGGTCCATTGTGATTTATTATTCATCATAGTTAGATGAACCTCTCATTGATACTAAAGAGGTGGTGTTGGATGCAAAAACATTGAAGGAAAAATAGATTGCAAAAGAAGAAGCACAATGAGTTTCTGAGTGCAAAGAAGAAAGGAAGAAAAGAAACAACAAAGCAAAAGGCTTTGGAAGCACAACATACATAGTAGATCAAGGTGCCCCTATAAGAAATAGAGCTATAACTACTTATTGAGATGAGGAAACCCCCAACAATGACTATGGAGGAAATTTTATAAATAACTATACAAGAAGTTTACATGTCAATGGATATCCCCATCTAGGCCATGTAGATTATAGAAACTGAGGCACAAAAAAAGGTTTCTATAGATGAGGAAGTGAGAAAGTAGAACACTACTACTGAGATGGGAAAGAATTAGGCTAAATATGTGACCAAACACAAGCTTATGATGAAGGTAACACAAACATAGCCTGAGACTCCTGATAAATTCACATAGGAGGCAAACATAGATGTAGACATGATGATAATATGACCTACACCTATTACTACTCAACCTTCACTGATAACTATAGATACTACCACTGTGTTAACGTTACCTAAAGATCATACCCCTCCTTTATATTAGGTTGAGGCTGCACATAATGTTCCTCCATAATTTCCATTTAGGACTCTACCTTCTAACTCTTTTGCTTCTCAATCCCTCCTAGCCCAAGGTCTAGTCTCACCAAAACATGATCCTATTATGACATCTAAATTCTAGCACTTATCCTTCATGGATGTTCTTGCTTCACCCTCCTATCACACCATATTTTCATTCCCCCTAGGTCCCTTATAGTGCCTTTCTACTATGAACTCCACTACTATCTCTGCCCATGCCCCCACCCACCATTGAAGCATCTTTGGATGTTTATAAGCTTTCATTAGCTAAATAGTTGGAAGGTGCTTTAGCTTTTTAGGAGTTTGTCAAGTAAACTGTTATTTCCTTATAAAACTAGGTATCCTAGTTATAATAGGATAACTCTAACCTATGGAGTGTGCTTAGTAATACTATCAATTTAATTGAAGATTCCTACCCTACCCTTTACTCCTAAATCGTGGGCCCTAGTTTTATACTAGATCACATGAAACTTCCAAAGCTAGTGGACTAACTTACATAGGATTAGGTGAGCACCCAATAGGTCAACTATCTTGAATTTCAAGGTCAAACTATCAAGGAAGATTAAAATGAGTAATGTGAGATATTTGAGCTTTATTAAGATAAACTTACCACTATGATCAACTAGGCCATAGTTATGGCCCATCAGTTGATTGATTGGAAAACATAATTAGATGTGGTATGGAATGGTGTGCTACTTGAGTTTAACACTATGAATTCTTTCAAGGCCATAATGATTGATCCATTTATCATTTTTTTTGGGTTTTCAACTATGTTTCAAGTGTATGTGCAAGTTAGAGACTCCTTGATACAACTGTTGTAGACTTGACAAACTCAGATGTTGCATAAAAACTTTTTAGGTATCCAAGCACAATGCCATGCTAAAATTCTCACTCATATTCATGTAGATATCTTTGGTAAAATGAATACTACTAAATCCCTTCTTATTTATACCATGGATAGTGATATTTCTCAACTATTGCACACTCAAGCTCTATTACGAACACTTCTATGCAATGTTTAGGAATACTTGATTGATTGATAATATTATAATATGGATGTGGCTAATTTTCATAGTACCATCACTATGATAATTGATGTACCTTGCATTATTCATCCATGTCAATGTCTGTAACAACTAAGCCAGAAGAAGACTGCTGCTTCTAGTTATTCATAGAGTGCTTCATCTACTTCATAACCACCAGTTGTATCTATTTCTCCACCGATGCCTCCTCTATCTAGCTAATTTTTTTTTGTGGCAAGGATTTTTGAATTTTTTTTTCAACTTTTTGTTTGGTAGGGCCATAGGAACATGTAGGGCTAGGTTGGTTGAAAACCCATAAGGGAAATCATCTAGTTTTGCTAGTATATTAGAACTCTAAAGGGTGGTAGACTGACTTGCTACTTAATTAAAAACCCATAAGGGTGGTTAAGTAGCATAAAATGGGTGAAAACTAGCAACTAGACCCTTGAGTGATCTATTTTTTATGTGTGTTCTACCTATATTTTATTCTATAGACTCTAATTTATTTGCGATCTTATCTTATAATGAGACAAAAGTTTACAGGTGGCTAAGTAGTGTGTAATGGTTGAAAATTGGCAATTGGCCCCTTAAATGATCTATATTTTATGTGCATTCTACCTATATTTTGTTTTACAGACTCTAATTTATTTGTGATCTTATCTTATAATGAGAAAAAATTTTAAGTCTAGGAAAGTGTTAGTCAAAGAATGTGTACACTAATCATTTGAGAATATAAACATGCCATGTGGATATGGACCATTATTTCTTTTTGGTTATCAGTTATTATTTAAGATTATTATGACTATATTTTATTTCCAGCTAAGATCATATACATGGAATCTTTAGTAATAGAATAAAGGTTGATATACCTGGATGCCAAGTATATACACCATGGTTATAATAATATAGTTTTTAGGATTATATATTCATATGGATTATAGTTAAATGGGTTAGATAATGTAGGGTCATATTTTATGAGGGCCATTTGAGAAAATATCCCTATGAATTCATGAAGAAATGAGTGTGAACATAGGATATCTTAAATTAATGTGCAATGAGTGCCTAATAGTATAAGGATTGTAAGTAATACTTTGCACTTTATGATTAATATGATGGCTCCATGTTTCCTATTTTATTTATATCTTGTGTATACCGATATGTGTTACAGTATTAATTTGGATGAAAAGAACTTTGTCTTTTATGTAATATAATCTAATTATTGTGAAATTGGATGGTATTGTATAATATCTCTCTATAATGATAATACACCTCAAGAGATCTCTATGAATTAATTCCACTAATTAGAAGTTCTCTTATGTCAATTGATTACTAAAAGGTTTTTTCTCTAAGAGTTGACAACTATATATTCATACCTGAGTAATGTCATTACGTATCTATCTATGTAGACATTCATAGGATTTCCTAAGATTGTGTTAAACCTTTGTGATCCTAGTGTAGACTTGAATACCTTGTAATGATTTCTCCTTTAATGCAAGATCTTCCTTAAATCATAGGAGTTATAGCTATAATTAACATGTTTTGGTGGACCCAACAACCTCTTCTAACATTCCCCCACTTAATAATGAAAATCTTATTGTCAATAAGGATGAGATTTTATAGAGTTTTAGAGACATACTTTAGGAACAACCCCATGATCATGCATATATTATGGAAGCCATAATGGAAATGAAGAACAAATTCAATAGTTATCAATTTTTGACTCCTCCAGATAATATTATTACACCTACTTTGGGGGTAACTCAGCTTATACAACAAGCTATTTTCACTCGATAACCTTCAATAGAAACACTTCCTATGGCTAGTGTTGGCTCTCAAAATTGCACCCTTGTGAAGGTTATTTCATACCTTCAGAGTTTGGAGTAATATGGATAAAATCATAGGCTATGGGTAGCCTAATAGGATGATTGAATCTCTAAATTCTAATGGATAACTCCCTTTGATGTATAAGATAGGCTCTCTACACTACACTACCAACATGCAAGGAAAAAGGAAGGAAGATAAACTGAAAGAAAACCTATCTAAATAAGGTGATACACCAAAATGTCTCCTTAAATACTAAAATGAAATAATAAGTCTAAATTCAAACATGAAAATGATTACACTTTCCAAATGGAGAGTCTCTAAACATCAATATTTCACATAGAGGCTTAGCTTGATGCATGATCTAAGGTAGTTGATGAAAAGTTCTCTCAAAGACACTAAGGAATAATTACACTTGCCATACATATTAATCTATCTAATTACACTATACAACCTATAAGGATGATCAACCGCCTACATATAGGTAAAGTGGAGAGGTCAAATGTGAGGAAGTATTCATTATCACTAACATTCATCTACAAACCATGAACATACACTAGTCACAAGCATTGAGGAGGCATGAATTTAGTTTTATTCATTTCATAGAGCCAATTAAAAGTGTTTTTCTAAGTAAGGCTCTGCCAAAACTTGGTTAAGGATGATTAAAAATTCCAAAACTAGGCACACTTATGGAGAAAGTGAGAAAGGAGAGAAAGAGAGATAAGGCCTAAAAACTAGGAATGTGTCAATCACTTATTCTTCCTCAAAATCTAATGTAGCACATGTTAATTTCTCTCTTTTTTATCTTGAAAAATGGCATAGAAGTAAATATGAATTTTTTAACTTAAAAAAGTCTTAGGCATTGATTGGAGGAATTTGACCAATTGAAGTGCCTAAATCCTTACTTGTACACTATATATATTAGCTTGCTTATCTTCCTTGATGAATAAGTCTTCCTTAAAAATAGGTCTTCTAGGCCTAATCAATTATTTATTTAAAAAATTATCCTCATTCATTTATGAGTTCTTTCCACCTTGAAATGTTTTTTAGAAGAATCTTCAAGCTTGTTTGGCTTTGTCTCCTTGACTAGGTGTAAGAGAGGAAAAGGTCTCTTTATTGATTATTGAGACTCCTTCAACATTTGAATCCATCTTAAAATTAACTTATTAAATTTTTATTGCTTGAAAGTGGAATATAGGACAAGGGATCACCTTAATAATTTTTTTTGAAGAGTTCTTATGTATTGATTTGGTGGTTGACTCCTTAAACTCCTTCCTTTGCAATGAGGTGTAGAAAGGAGAAATCTTAGATTTGATTTGAATAAGGTAACTTGAATCCATGGTTGGATTATTATCATGACATCATACCTTCAAAAATATACTTAAGACCATCAAATCCTCCAAAATATGTGATTTTTCTCTATTAGCTTGCTTTTCTCCATATTCCTTGTAGCCCTCAAAATAGGTAAAACTCCTTGTGCAAAAGAATGTACAAACTATAATGGAGAACTAAGAACATATTTTAGGCATATTATCCACATAAAACTCCATACCAAGTTTTAATACCTAAATCTAAGTGGAAGTGTCCCTTTTTCTTCTATTTCTCTCTCCAATTAGACCTAATTAGGCTTCTTAGGCCTAAAAATAAAACTCTTGCTCCAAAATCCTCCCACACATGTGAAACCTCACAAAGGTGTTTTATTAAATTTACCTATACCAATATCATCCTCCTTGATAATTTTAAAGTTCTAAGACCTTGTATAGATGGGTGAACCATGAAATGGCCAAAATTGTAGTCTAAGCACTTGTACATGCCTGAGAGGTAGTTTGAGTGTTTTTTCATGAAACTTACAAATTTCAATGCTTGAAATGAGATTTTTGAGACATATAACACTCATTACTTGAGAGTGAGGTCTCTTATTGCACTCATAGGCCTTCATCTAGGCTTCTTGGCTTGAAAAATTGGGTTTTCTTAACTTTTGACTAAGTGGCCAACTTGTAGAGTTGGTATAACATTTTAAGAGACCTATAGAAGTGTATGAATGATGGTATAACATTTTTAAAGTATAAATTAACCTATGCACCTGATTTGGTATCCATTACCTACTTTTCACCTTCATAAATAAGGCTTTAGCTGTGTATTTATCCTATTTTGTATGGTACTGGTTGGCTAGATATTTTGTAGACTAGCAAAAGATACCTAGATAGTCATGGGATTAAATACCCTTCATTTAATGGTGAAGATACCATATAGTTATGTTTATCTACTCTAACTATTCACACTTTTAGTTTTTTATAATTTATACAAATTATGCACAAGATATACACAAGTTATCTTATTTTTGAGTACTACTTTAATCACAAAATTCATGAACCATAAAAGAGTGATTTTGTAGAAAGTAAGTAACTATTTCAGATATTATGCAAAGAAGTTCTTAGAAAGTGGAAAATAAAAGAAACTAGAATCTATGAAAAAGAAAGAAATTGTACTTCACAACAAGTAGTTTTTGCAAAGCTTATTGTATCCAATAAATAGATAAACATACAAGATGTGATAATTCTTTAAATAAATGATTAAGAAAAATTTGAATTCATATTCAGAGTAAATGATAACATACAGTTTACCATTTTAATCCTCACAAAATGCATTGAAATATCTCCTTAGATGCAAAGTTGATCATAAACCAACTTTCTTCTTATTCACTTTGAACAAAGTTCATACAAAAACATACAGAAATTTAAATGCAAATTTTCATATTACTTAGTATTTTTTGTATAATAGTTACAATTTCTTTCCAAAATCTCCCTCTCTTGTATGTAGGTCTTCTCCCATATTTATACCACTTTCATATAGCAAATACAATTAGGAGATAACTCCTTTAACTTTCCATGTGCTACATTAAATTTTGGGAGACATCTTCCTTGAATTTATCATGTGTGGTGTGAAATGATTAATGACATGTAGATATTCTTGGTTTTATTTTTTGGATCAAATACAACTTCTTTTCATGTTGCACTCAGCTCACTTAAGTAATTTCTTTTTAAAAAATGGCTTCAAGTAATGACATCTAGCCAAGTTACTTGAGTCTTTGATTTTATAAAGCAACTTACTTTTATAAGTAATTTATCTGAGTGACACTACTTATAAAGTAACTACTTAAAACAAAATTGCTTCAAATACATTTCTTAAGTTGTTTGAATAAAATAGAAGAAGTTGAGAAGAGAAGTAGTAGTAATCACTCTAAGTCAAGAACTTTTATTCTATACTTTTCTTTGTTGTTGATGTGTTGTGATAACATAAACTAAATGGTTGTATCATCTATCTTGATAACTAATTGCCTTTATATTTCAAATCTCAATAGCTCATTTTCCATCTTCTTACAATAACCTTTCACCTTATCAAGATTGGGTTCCAGCCTTTTTACTTATTGATGACTTTTCATTAACTCTTTTATTGATTTTGCTATGAATGGAGTCATGGCCTCTTTAATTACTTGATTGAATTATTGATGTCATTGTTCATGTGTCCTTGGTGGTTATTTTGAACAAAAGTTTGTGAGATAGAAGATAGAATCCTACATATCTATTTTCACATTATGAGCATCTTCTTCTAGAGTCTTCATTTCTTCAAGCATTGCTCTAAAAAAGTGTATGCAAAAAGATATGATGTATTCTTCTTGTTTTGATTTTATCACTAATACCTCTAGAACAATCTTTTCTTCAATCAAAATATTTTCTCTCAAAGCTTTTATTTCTTGAAGGATGTCCTATTGCAATTCAGATATTCCACTTTCATTTTCAATTTCCTTCATCATTATTTTTAGTTGTGCCAATTTATTCTTGATATCAACTAAATTACCTAGAACCTCAAAAAACCATTTATGTGCAATTTGTATCATTTTCTCTATCCATTCATCAACTAATTTGGCCTTATCATTAGTTTCTTTTACCAAATTTATTGTTTGGTGATCAACTATATCTCCTAAAAGTAATGACTAATGGGAATAAGATCTTTCTACTTTAGTAATTATTTCACACAACTTAGAAATTTATTCCTTTAGTTTAGATTTATTAGCCTTTTCTTCATTAAGCTTCCGATAAAGGGTATTGATAAGAGTCTATGTATCTTGCTTTAGACCATCTATAGTGACTTCCCCTAGGGATACCTTTGTAATTGCCAAGTCTTATTCTGTGATTTCACTCTTATACTTACCCTATGGAGGAACTAATATTTCTATAAATGTTTAACCTGAAGGCTCGATTATCAGTTTTGAAATGACTCTAGCATTCTTGAAATTTTTATTGTTATAATCAAGAATTTATAGAAATTTCTAGTCTATCTCTTCCAAATTTATTTCTTATTCTTATTCAAGGGATGCTTTTAATGCCAACCATGAGAAGAAATATGTACCAATGATAGTAGCTAAATGTATCACTATTTGTTGTTGATTATATCCCACCTCTGTCTCTTGAAAAAGAACTTATATACCCAAAATATCTTATATACAAATAACATTGGAATTTATTTGTTCACCTTTCTCTTTCTCTGCTTGCTTGTCAAATTTTTCCTATTCTTTTTCTTCTTCAGTGGTTTTATATTTAGGTTTAGCTATTATCTTTTGCTATGATATCTCCTGATATAAGATCACCTCTCCAGTAGTTATCTACTTTGGCTCTTTTTGGGTAGGAACAAAAAGAATGGTGGGATGATCCTTAGAAGGAGGTAAAGGTGGAGTAGTAGGTGGAGAAGATGGGGGAAGAGGAGGAGGCACATTAGTCTCTTTATGAATAGAATTTTGAGGAGGTTTGATGCTAGGAGACTTTAGAGGTGGCATGAGTGTGGATGGATCTACATCTTTCACTAATGGATGTATGTTCTCCAATAGTAATTAAGATTAAGATGTGGCAAGTATGGTATAAATAGGAGTGATGGGAGGAGTAGTGTCTATGGAAGAAACTAGAGGAGATGTAGAGGCAATTTATTGAATTGACACCTTTTCTTTTAACATATAATATGTTTCATCAACCTTATTCATGAATTTCAACTTCTTCATTGGTTCTTGACTACCTTCTCCTTACATCATTTTCATTTTATGACTTACTTTGCCCATTTATATCATTATTAACTCCTTCATGTAGTATCCCTTACTAAGAAGCCATGTTGAAGTCTTTGCAAGAACCATTGAAGTTATTTTAGCAATAATATTTACCTGATTCTTCTTGTAACAATTTCTGGGAGTGGAGCATGATATCCTCCTATTGTATATTAAGAATCAAGAATTACTTCTCCATCATATTCTATGTCTTTAGAACTTATAGTCAAATCAAATGAGTGAATTTGTTGAACAGTGCTCCTACTATTATCTCTTCTTATTAATTTAAATTAAACTTTTTAATCAATCAGAAAGTCTTCTAGAGAAGGGATATGCATATATTCAAGAGAAACTATGCTTTGTGATATGCCTTTCCAATCAAATTTTTCTCTATCCTCAAAAATTGATTTATTATAGTTATGATACATCTCTATTTGTACATTTTTGGCGTTATAAATGCTTACACAATGATATTGGCCAATAATAGGAAAACCAACTAAAGAACAATGTATTTTTGACTGAAGATCATATAATACTACCATCTATCTACATAATTCCATTAGAATCCATTTATCACTAGGGTACCTTGGAAATTTTATTGGTGTTTCTATGAAACCACTAATTTTAATGTACATGAAATTCAAGAATTGAATAAAAATACATCCAAAATGGGAAACTACCTCACAATCTACATCAAATACTCTCTTGGACTTTAAAGCAACAATAAATTTACAAATGAATTCATAGAAGAATGCATCATTTACCATTTTATAGTGATTTAAGTATTCAAAAAAATTCAATTAAGGGTAGTATTCATATATGGGATATTCTACCATCAACCCTTTTGTAGTCAGCCTAGAAAAGACTCCATTAGATGCTTCAACATATATTAAATATGAAGTCATTTTGAAATCAAGAGTTTGAAATATATTATCAACTGATGATCAATGTTATCACTTATCATTCTTTACAATTCAATCTTAGTAGAACTCTTATTGACATCAATAACTCTTGTGTAGGCATACATCTATGTGAAAAAGTTTTTGGCATTTTTATCTCTATTGATTCTACCTAATAACTACATGATGTCATCAACTTCTTGGACCAAGTCAGACCTCAGTATTTACCTTGGAAACCTTAAGGGATATTTTGGTTTATTTATATAAGTAGTATTCATTATCTTGATACAATCTACTATTTTACTCTTTCAGAGATCTTCAGCTTTTCTCATTGATAAGTCTATCACTTTAGGTCTTTTTAGGATCTTCAAACAATAGTCAAAATATTGAATATCTAATCTAACCACCATATTTCTTATAGTATCTTTTACTATTCTAGTGAGAGAATTATAATACTTAGCACATTTTATAATAAATTTAGGTAGTTATGCAAAGTTTGGGAAAGCTACATCTTACATGATTCCACTATTTGTCATTACTAGCATGAGTGGTGTTTTTATTGTGGATTTAGATCTTTCCAACAACCCAGCTATGGAAACATGTCCCATGTCAGTGTCATTGATTTATGAAACTTTGGATGTAATGCAAGACTCAATGGGATATCCCTTGTATTCATACTTCATCCCTACTTATTTTGATTTCCCAACTATTTTTGCTTTAGTCTTTCCTTTTTTATTTAGCTCAGGAACTTTTTCAATTGCAATCTCAAGAAATTTTTCAAATGGTTTTTATTCTTCTTCTACTCCTAACATTTGTTGTGACTAATACTAGAAAAACTTGGTAAATGCTCTTGAAAACTCAGTAATTATTCTTCTTGGTTTTAGAAAAGGTTGAAAAACTAAGTTAAGTTGTGTTTCTACTCATTTTTCACTTTTCACATTCAGAAGAAATAAGAAACTAAAGATTAATGGGCAGGGGTTAGATGATACCCGAATGAAGTTGCACACCGTATCCAGATGATTGAAGGAGCTCCTCTTTGGCTATGGAGGATGACACCTATAGATAAGAAAGACTTAAACAAAGCAAACATTAGATAGATATATGGTGGATTGCTAAGCAAAGCTCGGTCCCAGAAGTGCAAAGACTTCCTTGAGGGATGACAGTCCACTAGTTGATAAAAGAGTGTTGGATAAAGAGAAATGGTGAAAGACTAAGCAAAAGAAATAGAGATAATGTGTACCTATATTCTGCTGTCGGTCTGTCACAGTCACCGACATTGGTAGTTATGCTGGCGTTGATTGGTCAATGTTATCGACGTCGGTTAGTCTGCCGATGTTGATAGGGGAAATGGTCAATGTCAGTCAGGGAAATGGCCTTGGATGGGTTTTGGATGGGTTTATGGGTGACAGAGGAGTCTGGGAGGTCTGTAGGATTTTGGAGGTCCATGCAAGATTGAGGGAAGTCAATAGAGTCTTAAGAGGGACAAGGGGTAGAGGACAGGTTGTCAAAAGGAGTAAGGATATGGGGAAGGCCTCTCAGCCTCTCTAGGAAGAAAGTCAGGTCTGGTTGATGCTAAATAGAAGCTAATTGCTAATGCTTTCTAAATGATTGAAATGAAATAGAAGAAGAATACTTAGCTCTTGCTTGCTGAAGAATCAGGGGTGTGAACGCTTGTTCCCAATGCGGCTGATGTAGAAGACTTCTTGTAATGTTTCAATCAGGTGTGGAGTGATTGATGCATTGTTCTTGTAGCTTGTGATGCTTGGTGTGCATCTAAGAGAGAGAGAGAGAGAGGTCAAATTTTGGGAGGAAGAGAATTATCATTCAGTCCAAAATTTGGGGTCAAAATTTGGTTTTAAGCAACCAACATCAGCGATACCGCCGGCGTCGGCCGACAGGTAATCTATGTCAGTGATTAGAAGATGGGTAAAAAGGCTATTTTAAGCCTTTTACCCATTCCTCCATCTGCCAAGTTCAGCTGCCGTTGGCCAACGGTCCAAAGGGTGGGTTTAATAGGCGTGAGGATTAGTGGGGGAGTTGAAATAGGTCTTAGGTAATTATGATTAGTCATAGGGTGATAAATGGGGGTATCCAAGGGCAAGGTGAGGTGTCATGGGTTATGTGTCAAGGGTGGTTTTATTAATTTAAAATAGGTAATTATTTTAAATTAATAAGTGTGTGGGTTAGGAATGTTTAGAAGTGGACCAAGGGGACCAAGGGGGAGTCGACCAAGGAGTAGACACAATTTTGGTGTCTACAAGTTGTTGTCCTATGTAACAATCCTAAGCAACTTCAAGTATTAGGAACTTATAGAAATAGTAAAATTTTAAAACTCCAAGAAACTCATTCTAAGTAATAGGGTGTTATAATACTCAAAAGGTTTGGGTATTTCTCAAGTCTTCAAGGTTGAAGACTCTGAGTGAGTGATAGGCATTTACAACTCTAGGTTTCTTTGGACAAGTTCTTAGAGTTGAAAAACCTGATGAAGTAGAAGTAATATATAGTTGGAACTCTAGGTAAGCAATCAATAATTTAAAATATAAGTAGGCAATACCCCTTCGGAGCTTTGTGTAACATGAGACTAGTTCTTTGGGTTCAGGACTCTGAGTAAATAACAAGTCATGAAGATTCCAAGTAGATAATCCAGGTTAATTGATAGGTATATATAGAAAGATTCTATCTTTTGGGATTTTGTTTAATATTTTTATATTCAAAGTATTTATGAAGAATTTACAATGTTTTAATGACACCATGCATGCAAAAATGAATTACAATTACAAGCAAAATAAGAAATGACAAAAAAACTTTCAAAATGATGCATGAAATTTTAATAGAGAAAAACAAGATTTAGAACCAAAAAGGGATCATGAAACCAAAAGGGAAACAAATTAAATACCTTGACTACAAATGGGTTCTAAAAATTTTGCACCAAAATTGCTCTAGAATCTCAAATAATGTCGCTCAAGATTCACAGGGGCAATAACTAGGATAAAAGATTTGAAATCTAGGTGGAAAATGAGGTGGAATTTTTAAATATTTATATTAACCCATGCATTAATGACAACAAAGTGACACATGTGAGGGTAGCTATGTAATAATTTTGCTGACTGTCAGGCTTCATGAACTACTTCACTTAATTTGGACTACAAAGTCAAGTAACTCCATAACTTCAATTTGGTCTAAGCTTATGAAACTTTATTTATTTTACTTATGATTTAAGCAAGTGAAGTAATGCAACTTTAGAACCCTAAACTATTCTAGTTAGTGATTTATAGGTTTATGAATCTACTTTACTCAGAAAAGTAAAGTCATTTCACAATTTTGATTTAATCTGTATGGTGGAACTTGGGTTTGCGATGATGGATTAATTCACCTTTGTCACTTTAAATAGGTAAATTAACCTAAAGAACCCAAGTTGGCCTATAAATGATCCCAAACACTTATATTTTTGAATTTCTTAGAAAGATGAACAAATCGGTTTTATGATAATGGCCCAGGCATACATTTTCTAACCTTTTGGAGCAATTTGAAACAATTCTAGTAACAAAAGTGATTATAGTGAAAACTATTAAAGTCTAAGTCTTATTCAGAGGACTGAGTTTTGATAAGGATAATTGACTCTCATAAGACAAAAGACAAAAAATTCAATAGGGGTAACCCAAAATTTCTAAGGGTTAAATTTTGGGGACACTAGCTAAATTTGACTAGGGACATCTTTGTTTTTATAAAAAAGAATGAGACAAAGGTGAGATCCCAATATCCAATATCTATAGTTTTGAGTCTTGTCTATTAGGTATGGAGCCATGTAAAATTCAATCACAAAAAACTAGAAATAAATAAATAAATAAATAAATGTACAAAAGATAAACTAAGGTTTTATTTGTATACATACAGGTGTTACCCTACTACTAAGTTTTTGTAAAGATTCAAGTGCTACCCATTATAATGTAGCAGCAGTTCAATTCTATCCTGGTAAGCTAGGATGAAGCTATCTTTTCTAGTAATTTTATTTATTATGAAATGTCCTTTCCATAGTGAATAAAATTTGTCGTGCATCCCTTTTGGTTCATTTCACTTATCCCACAGAAGGACCAAGTCACCAACTTTAAATTTCCTTTCATGAGCCTTTTTGTCAAAGATATTATTTATTTTCATTTGATGATGAATTAAATGGTCATCAACTTGAGTATGAACTTCTTGTAGTTTAAATAAAAACATAATCCTCTTATCAAGTGATTCTTGATAAATTACATCTTTACTAGCCTTAGATAGTTGTAAAATATGCAACTCTTTTATGATGGGTATTTTAGCATGTATTCCATACAAAAACTAAAATGGTGACATGCCAATGAATTTTTTTGAAGTGATTATGTTATCCCATAATGCATCAAATAGCTTTTTGTGCTAGGTACATTGATTATCATCGACTAGCTTGCAAATGATAGTCATCAATTTCTTGTTACTTGATTCAGCTTGGCCATTCCCTTGAGGATAGTAATTTGAAGAGTGAACTAAATATATTTCATATAAATAATATAAATAAGTTATTTTAGCTGCAGAAAAATTAGCTACATTATCTATTACTATCTTATGAGGAACACACCAAACCTTACTATATGTTTTCCCTGATAAAATTACATATAACTTTAGAAGCGGTTTGCTTGACAAGAATGGTTTCTACCCACTTATTGAAGTAATTAGTGGTGGTTAAGAAAATAATGGCTGACACTTGAAGAGGGATTCAATAAGCCAATAAAATCTATGCCCCACTGGTGGAATGGTTTATTGATTATGACTGGTTTTAAAGGCAATGCTCATAACTTTAGGTGTCCCACAAAATTTTGATATGCTTGACATTTAGAAACCCAATCCAAACTATCTTGGAAAATTTTAGGATAATCCTAACTTTCTCATAGGATTTTATGTGTTATAACTCATGCTAAAAAGTGACCTCCATGTGATTTATCATGGAACTGTTCCAGTAGTCTCTTTTGTTTTTCTTTGTCTACATAATGAAGGAAGACACCATCAATTCCACATTTATAAAAACCATTGTCCCAAAGGACAAAATATTTTGACTTCAACTTGATGATACATTTTTCCTTATGTAAGATGAGATAGACATTCTCTATAAGTTAGAATGAAATCAATCTTACTGTACTATTCATCAAGAAATTCAAGAAAAAGAACCTTGGGCAAATTTTCATCTGATTCATCTTGAAGTAAATAGACTATCATATCTATGTCATCTGGTTTACTTTCTATCATTATTTGGAACAAACCTCTTACTCTCACTAACTTTGTTGGTTTTATATCAAGATAAAACTCTTGAAACTTAGATACCCAAGTGCTTCTTAACAATCCCAACTCTTACTATGTTAGAATATATTCAATTATAGTGTTAGGTACATATACTTTAGTATGTGAAGATAAGATATAGTACCTAAAGGCTTTGCATGATTTGACTAAAATAAATGCATTTTTTTCATCTATGTATACTTTAGTTCATAGCTTTTTAATGATGGGCTCATGAAAGCTATGGAAGGTTCAATATCTTCATCATTCTTTTGTAGAAGTATGAATGACATGGTATATTCAAAAGAATAATAATAGAGAATGAATTCCTTACTAAAATCTAGAGAAACTAGCACTAAAGCTTGAGATATGGCTGCTTTAATCTTTTCAAATGCCATCTTACCTTCAACATTCCACTTGAATTCTTGATTCTTCTTCATCATGTCAAAAATGTGGCAAGTTAACTCAATAAAGCTAGGAATGAACCTTATAAGGAAGTTAGCCTTACCAAATAATGAATGTACCTCCTTATTAGATGTAGACGTAGATAGACTTTGAATGGATTTCACCCTTTTTAGATCAATATTCATTCCTTCCTTTGAGACAATGTGACCAAGAAGTTTCCCTTTAGTCATGACAAATATTGATTTATTAGGATTCAAAGATATCCCATGTTTTTTGTACTAGATAATAACCTCTTCTAAATTAGCTAAATGATTTACCCTTTTATTGGAGAATACTATCAAGTCATCAAGATATACAACTATACTTTTGTTCTTTAGATGTGCAAATGCCAGATCTATCACTCATTGAAAAGTTGCTCTGACATTATTAAGCCCAAAAGGAATATTTTGATAGATGAAAGTACCCCATGGTGTTGTGAAAGCCATCTTGTATTTATCTTCTTCTACCACTTTTATTTGATTATATCCTAAAAACCCATCTGTGATTTTATAGGTTATGATGGCAAAGCTTTTGCCTGAAAGGTTTTGCCTCTGTCTAAAGTGGAATGTAATGTTGTACCTTTTTTTTGTTGAAAGGTCTCTATGTCTTTGTAAGACCAAGAAAACACATCAATATATTTCATGAGAAGCTTAATGAATGCTTCTTTTTCCTTTTGGGAACAACATTTTCCAATGTTGACCATCTTGAGTTTTTTTTGAATACCCAAATTAACCTGATGTACTTTTGGAGAACTGTCACCATACTTTATCTTTTTATTTAAAAACTAATCTTGCTTATTAAAAATTTATTATAAAGAAACTAACCCTTTAGGTATTTTATTTCCCTTTAATTGAATCACAACTTCATTATCATCATGCTCAGGGTTAGTATTACCTGTTGTTGTTTGGCATGGAAGTAAACTACTTCCTTCAAAATATAGTCCTTTAAAATTATCTTATTACTCAAGGAAAGTATCTATCTATTTGTCATCATTAAAGACCTACCACTGATCAACATTTTTTGGTACCCTTGGATGGAAATCCAACTCTACTTTATAGTCACCTTATTGAAAAAGTGTAGGCTATTGATTTGGCATGAACAAAGTTATAGTAACCACAAGAGAATCAGCTCTAGAGTTCTAATCATGATGAATGAAATTGATTGAAAAGGCTACAAAATCAAGTGTTTCACTCATAAATAGATCATGATAGTGACTTATCTTATCCTTATTTACTTGGTATTGGCCATGAATTTATCTTAAAATCAACTCAATATCTCCTTATGCTTTTAAAAGTTTCATTCCTTTTTATTTTGCTTGTTCTAGTCCTAGGAATAGTTATTCATAATTTGATGTGTTGTTAGTATTTTCAAACATTAGTTTTAAAGAATAAGGATATACCTTACCATCAGATGATATCAATATAACCCCAACATCTAAAGCAAGGGAACTATAGCTCCCATCATATTTGAGTATCCATAATTTCTTTTCTTCTTCTTATGTTTCTAGTTTTTGTATGTCCTTGCCCAATTCAAAGCAATAGACTCCATGATCTAAATCTTCAAAAAGAATATGTGATCTTGGATCATCTAACTTAGAAATTGTACAATTGGATTTTTTTTTAGGTTCATGTTTTTTATTTGCACCTTTGATTGGAATATGATCACAAGACCAATCCATCTTGACTTCTCCCCCCAGTTCTTTGTAGAAGTTTCTACTCAACAACATTCCATAGGAAAAAGAAATATCTGTTATTAGAATTATCATTTTAAGCCTCTTATCTGAAAAAGTTGCTAGAACAACTTAAGCATATTTGATTTATCTAATCAAGGGAATTTGTCTTTCCATTGAGTAACATCTCCATATTGACTTAATTAGAATGAAGCTAAGGGCATTGACTACTTTAGCTAGCATGACATTATTAGAAGCTTCAGAATCTAGGATAAAATTGCTCAACTTGAATCCATTGATTGAGAGAGATACATATAATGGATCTATTCTTTTGGATGTGGAAACAGATGTGGGAGAGGTAGTCATTGCATTATTTTAGAAATATACCTATTTGGGAGTAGGTAAAATACATTTTAATGCATTAGTTATATTTTTTAATCCTTTACTTTGAACATACTTAATTGGTCTATTCAATTGATCTGAATAGGACCTTAAGTATTCAATTCAGACATTTTAATCTTAGTTTTATTGATGTGGTCAATAATGTCAAAATAAGGGATGGACATAGATAAACTAGGATTAGATTTGAAAGTATGATTGAATAGCTTATGAGGTTGTGAAGAAGATGTTGCATGTTTATCTTTTGGATCAAGAGATGAGGGTAAAGGACTACCTCTTTTGAAAAATTTAACATCTGACCTAGAGTCTTCTTTCTCTTTCCCTTGTTCCTTGGAAGATTTTTCACCAACTTGTTGAGTTTGTGATCTTGAAAATACTACAAAAGAGTGACTATGATCATCTTCAAGAATTTATTCATAATCACTTTCTAATTGATATTCAAGGTAGCCTATATTGGAGTTGTCAACAAGATTTGCAAAATCATCCTCGTCAGTGAATCTTTGATTTAGATCAATAGCCATATGATCTTCTTCAATCATTCCAACATGATTTTTTAAAACTTCCTCAATTGAAAATATTTGTGTTCCAACAATATAATTCTAGTTCTGATTATTAAAATTGTGTAGGTGCATTCCTGATAGGAGTAGAATGAACACCTCGAGCAATTGGCCTTTTAACTTGCATCAAGTCATTAGCCAATTTATGCAATAGGGGATCAATAGTGGTTTATAATTTAGTTGAAGTAGAAACATCAACCTTAGAAGTTGTTTTCTTAATCTTTGCAACTATAATAAGGTCATTTTCAACCTCTATAATAATGTTTTGAGTTTTTACTAAAGCAACAAGATATGCTCTACATAGTTAATAACTAGCCTTTGGTAACTGAGCATTGATGAAAAAACACTTTTGATTATCACCAGTGGGTTGAGTATCTTGAGGTATTTTATATAGTAGTCTGTTAAATTTACCAATGAAATATTACATGTGTTTATGTGGTTATTTTTTAAACTGAGTCAAATGGGTGAGTAATATGTGTAAGTCTTCAATAGTTTTAATTTTTTTTTCATATTGCTCATGTATAATGGCCTAATTGGTTATGGCACTAGGAGCCAAAGGGTATAAACATTTTGTAGCTAAATCATGTAAGGTTTCAATGAAGAGTCAGACTAACACATCTTCATGATCAACTCTAATCACTCTACATGCTACAAAGAAAACAAATAAGTGATCATCTCGACTTTGTTTTTCATCCCTTGTGAACTTAGAAAAGTTATTTCTTGACCCCTTAGGCATGTTGTGGAGAGGAGTTGAATTCAATGGGCCAATCATTGCTCCCAAGGGACACAAAGTTATTGTGCCATTTTTTTAGGGATAAGGAATTAAGGATTAACATGTTAGATTATTCTTAAAGAATTATGTTGCAACTGATTCATAAGAGTTTGTATTTGCTTGACAAGCAAAAGACTTGCTCTTCTTATTCTGGTTTGAGGAAGGAAGCTAAAATTAAACTCTTCTTATAGTTGAAAGAAGTCATCAGTTTGGCCTTGAGCTCTTCTTTCCCTAGTGAAATATTGATTTGCTAGATTGAAGCACTTATGTCTCTCTAAGGATTTGGTTAAGTTACTTCAGGTTTACAAACAAATACTTCATAATTTAAACTACTTCATATTCCCTAGCAGAGTTGCTAAAATCCATTGGCTATGAATATTTTATAGGCTAGCAAAAGATATGTAGGCAATCATGGGATTAAATCCCCTTCATTTAATGATGAAGCTCTCATATGCTTATGTTTATCTACTCTGACTATTCACACTTTTAGTTTTTTATAATTTATACAAACTATGCATAAGATATAAATAAGTTATTTTATTTTTAGGTATTACTTTAATCATAAAGTTCATGAACCATAATAGAGTGATTTTGCAACAAGTAAGCAACTGATTCAGAGATTATGAAAATAAGTTATTAAAAAGTGGAGGATAAAATAAATTAGAATCTATGAAAAAGAACAAAACTATACTTCACAAGTAGTTTTTGTAGAGATTATTGTATCCATATAAACATACAAGATGTGAGAATTCTTTTAGAAAATGACTAAGAAAAAATTGAATTAATATTTAGAGTAAAAAATAACATAAATTTTACCATTTTGATCCTCATAGAATGTACTGAAAGATCTCTTTAGATGTGAAATTCCTCAAAAACCAACTTTCTTCTTATTCACTTTGAACAAAGTTTATACAAAAACATACAAAAATCTAAATGCAATGTTTCAGATTGCTTAGTCTTTTTTGTATAATAGTTACAATTGCTTTCCAAAATTACCCTCTCTTGTATATATGTATTCTCCCATATTTGTACCACTTTTAGATATCAAATACAATTAGGAGACAACTCCTTGAATTCCCCATGTGCTATGCTAAATTCTAAAAATCCTTGGGAGACATCTTATTTTAATTTATCATGTGTGGCATGCAATGGATAATGACATATATCTCTTCTTGGTTTTATTATTTGGATCAAATACAAATTCTTTGCATGTTACACTTAGCTCGCTTAAGTAATTTATTTTTACAAAATGACTTCAAGTAATGACATCTAGCCAAGTTACTTGAGTCTTTCATTTTATAGAACAACTTACTTTTATAAGTAATTTAGTTGAGTGACACTACTTATAAAGTTAATACTTAAAACAAATTACTTTAAATACATTTATCAAGTCATTTGAATAAAAAAGAAGTTGAGAAGTAATAGTAATCACTCTAATTCACAAAATTTTATTCTACACTTTTCCTTGTAGTGATAACATAAAATGAATGGCTGTATCATCTATCTTAAAAACCAATTGACTTTATATTTAAAATATTATTAGTTCATTTTCTAACTTCTTACAATAAAATTTCACCTTCTCAAGATTGGGTTCCAGCCTTTTGGCTTGTTGATGACTTTTCATTAACTCCTTTATTGTTTTCACTGTGAATAGAGTCATGGCCTCTTTAATTACCTGCTCAAATTCTTGATGTAATTATTCATGTGTCTTTGGTGATTATTTTGACCAAACATTCATGAGATATAAGATAGAATCCTCTAGATATATTTTCACATTACGAGCATCTTCTTCTAGAGTGTTTATTTTTTCAAGCATTTCTACAAAAATGTGTATGTCAAAAGATATGATGTGCTCTTCATCTTTGGCTTTTATCAATGATCCTTCTAGAACAATATTTTATTTAATCAAAATATTTTCACTCAAATCATTTATTTTTCAAAGGTTATCCTTTTGAAATTTAGCTATTTCACTTTCATTTTCAATCTCCTTCATCATTATTTTTAATTGTGCCAATTTATTCTCAATATCAGCTAAATTACCTAGAACCTCATTTCTATGTAGTTTGTATCATTTTTTCTATCCATTCATCAACTTCTTTAGCCTTATCACCAATTTATTCTACCAAATTTATTGTTTGATGATCAACAATGTCTCCTAAAAGTAATGACTATTGGGGATCATATCTTACCACTTTGGTAATTATTTCACATAGCTTAAAAACTTGTTCCTTTAATTTGGATTTATCAAGATTTTATTCATCAAGCTTCTAAAAAAGGGTATTGATAAGAGTCTGTGTATCTTACTTCAGGACCTTTATAGTGAATTTCCCCTAGGGATACCTTTTTAATTTCCAAGTCTTCTTTAGTGATTTCACTCTTATACTTACACTATGAAGGAACTAATATTTCTACAAATTTTTGACCTGAAGGTTCAATTATCAATTTTGAAGTTACTTTGGCATTCTTGAGATTTTTACCCTTATGATCAAGACTTTTTATAAATTACAAGTTTATCTCTTCCAAATTTATTTCTTATTTTGATTCAGGGGCTATTTGTAATGCCAACCATGAGGAGAAATCTATACCAATGGAACTAGTTGAATTTATCACCATTTGTTGTTGATTATATCCCACCTATATCTCTTGAGAAAAAACTTCTTCTGTACCCATAATATCTTCTATATGAATAACATTCAAATCTATTTGTTCACATTTCTCTTTCTCTACCCACTTGTCAAAAGTTTCCTTTTCTTTTTCTTCTCTAGTGATTTTATTCTCAGGTTGAACTATTATCTTTTTCTATGATATCTCCTGAGATGAGATGACTTTTCTAGTAGTTATCTGATCTAGTTCTTTTTGGGTAGGAACATAAGGAATGGTTGGATAATTCATAAGAGGTGGAGCAGTAGGTGGAGAAGATGGGGGAATAGGAAGAAGAACATCAGTCTCTTTTTGAATAGATTTTTAAGGAGGTTTAATGCTAGGAGACTTTGGAGGTGGCATGCATGTGGATGGATCTACATCTTTCACTACTAGATGTATGTTCTCCACTAGTAATGAAGATGAAGATGTGGTAATTATGGTTGAAATAGGAGTGATAGGAGGAGTAGTGTCTATGGAATAAACCATAAGAGATGCAGAGGTAACTGACTAAATTGACACCTTTTCTTTTACCAAAGAATATGTTTCATTAACATTCTTCTTGAATTTTAACTTATTCATTGGTTCTTGACTACCTTCTCCTTATATCATTTTCCTTTTATGAATTACTTGGCCCATTTCTATCATTATTAACTTCTTCACACAGTAGCCCTTACTAAGAAGCCATGTTGAAATTATAGCAAGAACCATTGAAGTTCTTTCAAAAATAGTCTTTACCTGATTCTTCTTGTAATCAATTTTTGGGAGTGGAGCATGATCTCCTCCCATTACATAATGAAAATCAAGAATTACTTGTCCATCATCTTCCATGTCTTTAGGAATTATAGCCAAATCAAATGAGAAAATTTATTGAACAATCATCCTACTACTTTTTCTTCTTCTTAATTCAAATTCATCTTTATAATCAATCCAAAATTCTTCTAGAGTAGGGATATACATATTCTCAAGAGAAAATATGCTTTACACTATGCCTTTGCAATCAAAATTTGATCTAACCTCAAAAAGTGATTGATTATTGTTATGATACATCTTTGTTTATACATTTTTGGCCTTATAAATACTTGAATAATGATATTGGCTACTAACAATAGGAAAACCAACTGAAGAATGGTGTACTTTTAAATGCATATCATGTAATTCCACCAACTATCTACATAATTACATTAGAATCCATTTATCACTAGGGTGCCTTGGTAGTTTTACTAGTGTCCCTTTGAAACCACTAACTCTGATGTATGTGAAATTTAAGAATTGAATAAAAATACATTCAAAATGGGAAACTGCCTCCCAAGCTACATTAGATACTCTCTTGGTCTTCAAAGAAACATTCAATTTACAAATGACTTCATAGATGAATGCATCATTTACCATTTTATAGTGCTTTAAGTATTCAAAAAAATTCAATTGAGGGTAGTATTTATAGATGGGATATGTTACCATCATCCCTTTTGTAGTGAGCCTAGAAAAGAAACCATTAGATGCTGTAACATTTTCTAAATATGAAGTCATTTTTAAATCAAGAGTTTGTAATATATTACTCAAATGATGATAAATGTTTTCACTTATAATTTTTTACCATTAAATCTTAACAAAACTCCTATTAACATCAATAGTGCTTATGTAGGTATACATTTAGGTAGAAAAGTTCTTGGCATTTTTGTCTACATTGATTTTACTTAATAACTACATGATGTCATCAAATTCTTGGACCAAGTCAGAACTCACTATTTGCCTTGAAAACCTTAAGGGTTATTTTGGTTTCTTTAATTAAGTAGTATTCATCATCTTGATACAATTTTCTATTTTAATCTTTTAGAGATCTTCAACTTTTCTTATTGATAAGTCTATCACTTTAGGTCTTGTTGGAATATTTAAACATACTAAACATATAACATGACCACCACATTGACTACAAAATCTTTTAATATTCTAGTGAGAGAATAATAATACATAGCACATTCTAAAATAAATTCAATTAATTGTGTAGAGCTTGGTAAAGTTGCAATTTGTAAGATTCCACTGTTTGTCATTGCTAGCATGAGTGATGTTTTGATTATGGATTTAGATCTTTCCAACAACTTAGTTATTTAATGTCATTGATTTTTGACACTTTGGATGAAATTCAAGATTCAATGGGATATCCCTTATATTCATACTTCATCCCTACTTGTTTTGATTTCCCAAATTTCTTTGCTTTTGTCTTTCCTTTCCTATTTGGCTCAGGAACTTCTTCAATTGCAATCTCAAAAAATTCTTCTGGTAGAGTTATTTATTCTTCTATTCCTAACATTTATTGTGACTAATACTAGAAGAACTTGGTAAATGCTCTTGAAAACTTAGTAATTAATCCCATTTGGTTTTATAAAGGTTGAACAACTAAGTTAAATTATTGTCTTATGTAACAATCCTAAGCAAGCTTTAGGTATTAGGAAATTCTAGTAGCAGTAAACTTTGAAAACTCCAATAAACTCATTCTAAGTAATAGGGTGTTGAAATACTAGGAAGGTTTGTGTATTTCTCAAGTCTTCAGGGTTGAAGACTTTGAGTGAGTGACATGTATTTATAACTCTGGGTTTTTTTAGGCAAGTTACTAGAGTTGAAAAACTTGATGAATTAGAAGCAATAGATAGTTAGAACTCTAGGTAAGTAATTAGTAATTAAAATTTTGAGTAGGCAATACCCCTTAGGAGCTTCGTGTAACATGAGACTATTTTTTTGGGTTTGGGATTCAAAGTAAGTAACAAGTCATGAAGAGTGTGGGTAGATAATATAGGTCAATTGCTAGGTATTTGCAGAAAGATTCTATCTTTTGGGATTTTATTCAAGGTTTTCATATGAAAAGTATTTCTAAAGAATTTACAAGGTTTTAACAACACCATGCATGCAAAAATGAATTACAATTGCAATCAAAACAATAATTGACACAAAAACTTTTAAAATGACACATGAAATTTTACCAAATAAAAATGAGATATACAACTAGAAAGGGATCTTGACATCGAAAGGGAAACACACTAAATACCTTGGCTGTAAATGGGTTGTGAAGATTTTGCACTAAAATCACTCCAAAATCTTAAATAATGTCATTTGAGATTCATAGGGGAAACAAATAGGCTATAAAAATTGAAAACCAGGTGGGAAATGAGGTGGAATTTTTTAAATATTTATATTAACTTATGTATTAATGATAACTAAGTGACATGTGTGAGGGTATCCATGTAAGCATTTTATTGACTATCAAGTTTCATTTATTACTTCATTTAATTTAGTCTATGAATTCAAGTAACTATATAACCATAATTTGGTCTAACATTATGAATACTTAAGGATTATGAACATTTTTTGCTTTTACTTATGATTTAAGCAAGTGAAGTAATGCAACTTCAGAACCCCAAACTATTTTAAATAGTGATTTATGGGTTTATGAATCTACTTTACTCAGATAAATAAAGTCATTTCAAAATTTTGATTTAATCTGGATGGTGTAACTTAGTTTTATAATGACAACTTAATTCACCTTTGCATTTTAAATAAGTAACCTAGAGAACCTGAGTTGGCCGAGAAATGAGTCTAAACACTTAGTTTTTTGAATTTCTTGAAAAGATAGACAAATGGGATTTATGATAATGACCTAGACAAACATTTTCTAACCTTATGGAGAAATTTGAAATAATTTTGGTAACAAAAGTGATTATAGTGAAAAATACTAGAGTCTAAGTCTTATTTATGGGATTGAGTTTTGACAAGGATAATTAACTCTCATAAGATAAAAGATAAAAATCTCAATTGGGGTAACCCAAAATTTCCAAGTATTAAATTTTGGGGACACTAGTACTATACCTAAACATGTCAATAAATACCTTGAAATAGATCCTATGAGAGTTGTGAATGTAATCAAGGTCATTTTATGCTCAAACCAATTGATGTGAACGCATTTGAAGGGTTTTTTTTCCATCAGGTCATTATGCATGGTTTAAGAAGGGTTTAGAGAGGTATGAGGTCTTAAGAATGATTCATAAAGGATAGGGGTCAATTCTAAGAATCAATGTTAAGATGTTGAAGCTAGGGGACCTATATAACACCTCTAATGACCATATAACACTATGCATCAACTCTTTATAGTTATGAGAAAAAAATAGTGACCTCCTTGAGCTCTTGACAAGTAAAACATGGTTTCAAATGTTTGGTTTTCCTTAGTGATAGTTAATACTATATAGGCATTTAAATCATGAAATAATGTCATGTAACTAAAGTAGGAAACCCTCTCTAATGCCTCGAATATCCATCTATCAACATTCATGCTCTCTAAAGAGTTCTAAGCTTTGTAAGTCAACTTCTCAGGTAGAGTTGACTGTGTATGAAGGTTGAAAAAGGTATTTTGGATCCTAAGACCCCAAAACAAATTATAATGGAAAATAATGCCTTAAAAATGTTTTGAATGATCCATGAAATGATTAAAAATTATCTTCCATACACTAAACTTCTAAAATGTCTAAAACATTGACTCTTCACTACTTAAGGGTTTCTAGGCAAGCTGAGTTTGTTGACCCTAGAGATCTACTCCTTGAACCTTTATCCTCTTCCACTAGAACAAAAATTAATTAATCCTTGTTTAAGGTCATATATGCTATTTTTCACTGTTATACATCCAAATTTTAGTGAGAAATATTCTCTCCTTATTTTTCTCTATAGTAGTCTTGTAGGTCTCTAATGGACTATCTCAGCTTAGGCTGAACCTTGTTTCACTGAGTCTAACATTATAAAACACTTCCAATAGACATAGATTCCTTAAATAATTTATATCAAATCTCCTCTAAATTCATCATAACACTTATTATACTATCACAAGTATGACCTTTCTCTAAATTCTTACTCCAAGAAATAACTGCATATATTAAGGTCACTGGCTGTAGGTGGTCATCTAGATGCTTACTAAATATGTATGTAGAGTTAGAATAACCTAATTTTGTCATATTTCATGATTATTTTTGATCTCTTCATCTTTAATTAATATTATGAATTTGTTCCATCTACCTGAGTTAGACCCCACTATTTTTTAATGCACTTTGTCCTCTCTTCAATTTAAAACTAGATCGATCTTGCCTATCAACTTGTAGATGTTAATTTAGGTGTTTAAATGTTTTTTATATTTATGAATTATCTTAAATTCATTGGAAACTTAAATAACCTCTGCTATAGTGTTAATATTTTATAACCTTCTCTAACTACCCAAAACCCCTCATTGTCACAATCACACAACTTTTTAAGACTACCCTCTCAAATTATGGTTGTAGGTGGTCATTTAGGAAGGGTCTAACATGAGTTTTGAATTTGGATTTATATATTCCATAATTGAAAATTTAAAAGGTAATAAAACTTTATGGAAATTTCTTCTCCCTACTCTAAGTTCCATGACCTTTTCATATCATCTTGAAACTCTACCTTCTTGTCTTCAAACTCAGACCTATGTATAAGCATTAGGGTTGCATACTCAATCATTTCAAATTATATTTGGCTCTTAAAACCACTTAGGTGTATAAATTTACTTGGGTATTTTCACATGTGTACATTGAATCATATCTCAATACCTATTCCTTTACGTGACCATTAGATTTTTAGTCAAAGATAGGGACATAGAGGTTTAGAACCTATAGTTCTCTTTTCTACTTGTATAGACTATTGAAAGGAGTTCCTTGAGTATTTTGATACCTTGAGACTATATAAAAATTTTAAAATTATTTATCACCATATATGGTATCTATAATTATTTACAAACCATACAAATCTCAAATTCTCTCATTTATATATGTAGGCATGTGCTTATACAGTCAGTTTTTGTGCAAGGCTTGTTTATAGGAGTTATAGTCTTGGATTCATTCATTATTTTGACAAAGTCATGGATTATATAAAGATCATATAAATCTATATTGTTTTAAATCCATCTTTCCATTACCAAAACACCTTTAATATGAAACATAGATTCATGGATATCCACCTATAGGTTTGCAAACCTATGAGTGGATAAAACTTGCTTAAGTCCTTATGGAGAATGTATATGAGACTCATGATCATTACCTTGAAGATCCAAATTTAAATGGTTATCTTATAATATTACATATTTGGATAAGATTTAGAATTAATCCATCCAAACACTTGAAATGTCCCAAAACACCTACATCTACTTACAACCTCATGAAGACCTGCACCAAGAAAGACTAGCATGCATACATAGAATCTAAAGCCATTCAAGTGTTGATGGGCCTTTTGGTGACTTTTAAAAATGTAAATATGGTATTTTAATATCTAAAATACCAAAAAATAACCAATAGTATACATATATGATCTCATTTAGGAACCCGAACCATGAGATCAAAACTGTAACTTGTGATCATTAGAGCTTATTGTTTGAACAATGCATATCTATGATAAATGGGGATGTAAAATGATTTATGAGGTTTGTGTGGATCTCTAAGGAACCTATAACATATTTAAATTTACTCCATGAATTCAAATCTATAACTATGCTGCCCAAAACAAAGATAGTGGGGGTTTGAGCCTAAAAAAGCACCGTAGCTCCTTAGCAATTATTCATAAAGATAAGGAGCTCAATAAAATAACCAATGAAACTAATTAAGATTCCATAGGGGTCCCAAAATATGGTTAATATATTATCTTCTAACTCAACCTATATGGCTTATATTATTCACATGAAGATAGCCCTTGTGAGCTTATAAAGAGATTGATAGGGGATGGGATGTAGATTTTGTCTTCTTGAGACATGTGAAATCTTAATAAAGGTTAAAATGACTTATGGGAGATGGAGAGACACTTTTAAACCATTTTAATATGAAATTTGACTCTTAAAGTTCATATAAGTTATTTAAACTACTTGTCTAGAGTTAAAATGGAAGTAATTGACCATGAATTGTCATGCAAATTGATATTTCGACTCTATCTTGACAATATGAACACTAAATGAATTTAGAGTGCATGAAAAACATGGTGGAAGACCAATGCATGGTTGGATGACTTGAAGAGATTTGGAAAGCCAATTTTGACTTTAAATGACCTATTCACTATTGGATTTGATGACCTATGAAAGAAAAATTCCTTGAAAAGGCTTGATTTGAACACAATTTAAACCTAGGTTTTTCCAAAAACCTTAAAAAATGCTAAAATAACTTAATTTTATCAAACAATAATAAGGAGATTTAAATCAAGTGACCAAGTGAAAGGAATTGACCTAAAAGACTATGTAATCTCTTGACATAACATGACATACCTGAAGGACCCACAATAGTGACTATGAATTCATTGAAATGCTTGGTAAAGACACTGCCTTAAATAATGCTAACAAGACCTTACAAAGACCACTTGAAGACTATCAAATCATGACAAAAGTTATGAACAAGGGTTTAGAATCATGACAAGTAAAGTTTTGAAATATAGGGTTGATAATTTGACCAGTGAAGTAAAAAATGTCAATATTTTAGAGATTCAATTGAGAAGTATGCCTGTTATGCTTATGAACTAGTAAATTTACATCTCTTTTGGACTCATAGAGTCTCTCACACTTTTTAAATACACATGATCAGACCTTGACCTTTGCTGCAAGACTCTTGAAAAATATAAGATTAATGATTGACCTTCAACACAAGGATGAAGACACACAACAAGAAAAAAAAAAAACAACATATATACCACATGTGTGTTACAAAGCACTTAGGGGACATAACAAATATAAAAAAACTACTATATAAAAACTAACTTACTAATATTGATCCTTCTATATCAAATTGGAATTTTTTAAGATCATCTTCTTCATGTAATATGCACGGGTGTAAAACAAGCTACCTCTTGAACATAGTGCTTGATAGGCAATGATTCTTGCTTACCAACTCTCTTGGCATGTCTTCAAGTGAGTAATCAAAAACACACTAGTCACCAATAAAACCATATCCATCTTATGCTTTAGGGCCCACTTCATGTTTCTTATCAACTTCAACCCTAATAAATGATACTCCATCTAGGCATTGTCCTTGGGTCTCTATGGCATGTTGAGGGACCTCATTCTTCTTATCAGCTACTATAAGTTTATAAAGCTATTCAAGAAGTTTTGAATATTCAACCCAAATTGCATCATGGTCTTAAATGGGTATTTCTTGATCAAACTCCTCATATGAATTCTCTCTAATAGGCAATGTACCTTTGTAAAGGTCTTTAATCTCTTGAAGGGATACAAGGTATTAATGCCAAATCATTTTTTAGCTCCTTACCTTGGTCAATTTAAATAAGATCAACTTGAATAAAATCTTCATCCTTCTCTCAATATTTATAGGGATATTAAGAGTATCAAACCTCTCTATGTGATCATGATGTGATTGGGAGTCAACCTCTTCAAGGTTAACTTCGTACTCATGATCACCTATAGGGTTAGAAACCAAAGTTTCCTCATGAAAGCTTATCTCATACTCAACTTCCATTTCATCCAAGACCACCATGTCATCATCATCTACCTTAAGATTTACCTCATGCTTCATCCTATTAGTCTCCTCATGCTAATCTTAAAGAGATCCACTACTAATGAACACTTTAAGCTCTCCCATAAAGTCATGGTACAAATAATGCCGTTATTTCTCTTCATCTTGTTTTTCAAGGCTCAATCTATGAGGACAAGATTGATCTTATTCTTCCTATATGAAGAATGGAATCTCATTGGTCCAAGAGAGAGTTAACTCATCATGAATTTAAAACTCTAAGTCTAATTTTCTTTCTTCTTCCTCATGAAGAGGACTACCAATGATGAATTATTCATCATATTCACTCACAACATCTTCATTAGAGGTCTCTAACTTATATGACAAACTCTCATTTCCATATTGATGTTTTTATTCTTCCCTCAAAGAAAAAGGTTATCTTTGACAAGAGGAGAGGGTGGGAGAGCAAGGGATCTCATTGGATGGCTTAATACTTGAAGGAATGTCTTTCCAACTTGGGATTTTGAGTTTAGGTTTACTAAAGTATTATTGGAGAGGCTTTTGGGGAAGGAGGATAAAATTATATTTTTATTTATTCCACTCAAGAATCAAATTATCAACCTCCAATGTACTTTGAGACTCATAGGCAACTAAGAATTGAGGAGCAAATGAAACATTTTGAAATCTTGAGAAATCCCTTGGATTGACTTCTAACACTCTTTCTCCCTCTTGGTATTGATATTGTCTATGAAGAGTCTCTTTACAACTTGGGAATTTATTTATTATGGCCTCAACAACCTCTTCTTTCACTTGATCTAGGCATGGCTCATTCTTATTTTCCAATGACTTAACCACCATTTTCAAACTTGGAACCTTGGACTCAGGAGCATCCTCTAAAAGATGCATTATAACTTGAGGGGTGGATACAAGATTTGATAACCTTAAAAGCTACCTTGGAGACTCATCAAATTTTTGATTTTGAAAGAGCATGAGGGAAGGTTCTTGAGGATATGGGAGGGGATTCATCCATAAGAGTTGGCATAGTGTAACCAAGAATCATATCCCAAGAAGGTCTCCAAGATGAAGTGATTTTAGCTTCTTGAGGAAGGGTAGGTGTAGCTTGAAGGAAATTTGGAACATAAGAAGATTGAACAAGGGTAGGAGATGCTAGTTGAGGTTATTTGGGTTGGATCTCCTAATTATCCCACCTCACTAATATATATATCCACCATTGGATCATGGTTATAATTTTATGCAACTCATAAGTCATAACATACTTATTTTCCTCTCCAACTATTCATCAACATATGTACTCATTTACTTATCTTCTCTATGAGGTCAAAAGGAATCACATATAATTATTTATCCCATTTTATCATCACCCATTTAAAATTTAGCATGTTTAGCTTGAATTCCAATAAGGATATGGTAGGGGAAACATAATATTAAGTTAGAATTGAAGTAGGAAGAGGTGAGTATGATTATTGCAAGTCTTGGTAAGGCTATTGAGGTATATAATTAGAATAATTGAGGGGAAAGTAGGATAGTCATAAGATTGATATGGTTTAATATAATTATGGTAAGGATTATTAAGATCATGATAAGGTTAATTATAGGCCTGATAAGGAAGTATAACATGAAAATTATCTCCATACCTTGCCATTAAACTTCATCTAGATAGTGAATTAAAAACACAACTTATTTGAACTAGTGTCTAGGATACTAGAACTAGATGATTGATCTTTAAGATTCCATTGATGTTTTAAATGCCTATAAAGGATAATATGTAGAATAATAACACTAAAAATTCTTCCACTACTTTGGACTTGGGTCCCATTAGGCATACCAAAAACTATTGGCTCTCAAACTTGCACCCTTGTGAAGGTTGTTTCAAACCTTCATAGTTTGGAGTAACATGGAGAGAATCCTAGGTTGTGGGTATCATTATAGGATGATTAAATATCTAAATTATAAAGGATATCTCCTTTTTATGTATTGGTTAGGCTCTCTACACTACACTACCAACTTGAAAGGAAAAAGAAGGAAGATATACTAAAAGAAAACCTATCTAAATTAGGTTATACACCAAAATGTCTCCTTCAATTTTTTAACATGAATACGCAGGCTGAATTCAAACATGAACCTGATTACACTTCTCAAATGGAGAGTCTCCAAACATCAATATTTCAAATAGAGGATCACCTTGATACATGATCTAAGGTAGTTGAAAAATAGGTCTCTCAAAGATACTAAGGAAGGATTACACTTACCATACATATTAAGCTATCCAATCACACTATGAAACATATAAAGATGATTAAACACTTGAAAATAGGTAAAAAGGAGAGTAAAAATGTGAGGAATTATTCACTATCGCTAACATTCATATACAAACCATGAACATACACTAGTCACAAGCATTGAGGAGGAATGAATTATGTCTTATTAATTTCACATAGCCAAGTACAATTGTTTTTTTGATCATGGATTTTAAAAAAATCAAGTTAAGGATGATTATAATTGACAACACTAGGCACACTTGGAGAGAGAGAGAGAGATTCTTGAATATTAGCCTCTATGTCTTATTAATTGTCATCTTCATCATTGCTAGAACTATCAATTGATTCTTGAATATTAGCCTTCTCTTTCTTTGATGTCTTGAAATCAACCTCTCTCTTTGAGGGTTTATCTTGTTTAGTCTACATCTCATATGTTGTATGAATGCCATGAAACTCATCCATCTTTAGCTTAGCTAAATTATTCATCTCTTAAATTGTTGAAACTTTTACACCATATATCAACCATAGAAAACTCAAAACTTTTTGAGCCACAGTTGATTCTTCTAAATTTTCTCCAAGACATTGAACATGATTAACTATTTGATCATCCCATAAAAGATAACTTGCTATATTTCCTTCCTCTTCCATCTTCAAACTCTCAAACTATCTTCTAAAAGTTTGAAGCTTGGCTTGTGGAACCTTTCCATCATCTTTCTAAATATTCTCAAGTTTTACCAAAGTTTGATGAGAAAATTTACATTGCATAAGTTTAACAAATTCTGGTTCACATAAACCACATAAAATAGTATATAAAGCTTTAGCATTATTTTCACTTGCCTTCTTTTCTACCAGAGTAGTTACATGTGTCTGTGGCTCTTCATATTCCTCCATCACTGCTTGCCATATGTCAAATCCAAGGGCCATGAAATAAGTCTTCATCCTTATTCTCCAAAAAACATAATTCATCCCATCAAACAAAGGTTCCTTATTTTTAGAAAATCCTTCATGTGATCCAGCCATCGTACTTTCCCAATCTACCTTCAAGATGTAAAACATTTTCAAAAGGACCCTACTCTGATACCAATTATTAAACACAAAATATACTGAGAGGGGGAGTGAATCAATATATTATATATCTTTTTACTTAATATAATTTATTTTCTTTAACCACTTAATCACACATTCAAGATATTCAATAAAATTGAAATAATAATTTGTACTACATGAGAGAGAGAGAGAGAGAGAGAGAGAGAGAGAGAGAGAGAGAGAGAGAGAGAGAGAGAGAGAGAGAGAGAGAGAGAGAGAGAGAGAGAGAGAGAGAGAGAGAGAGAGAGAGAGAGAGAGAGAGAGAGGGCCTAAAAACTAGGAATGTGTCATTCACTTAGTCTTCCTCTAATTCCAATGTAGCCCATGATAATTACTCTATTTTATCTATTTCAAAATATCATAGAGGTAGATATGATACTTTTTTGGAAACTTGAAGAATTCTTAGGTATTGATTGGATGTGTTTTACCAACTGAAGTGGCTAAATCCTTGTTTATACACCCTAT
Organism: Torreya grandis; assembly: GCA_037957365.1. Taxonomy (NCBI): domain Eukaryota; kingdom Viridiplantae; phylum Streptophyta; class Pinopsida; order Cupressales; family Taxaceae; genus Torreya; species Torreya grandis. The sequence goes on from JARHVA010003712.1 coordinate 1,489,516, forward strand.
ATACTAGCTTGCTTATCTTTCTTGATAAATAAGTCTTCTTAATTGAAAATAAGTATTATATTATTCATAAACTATTAATTTTAAACCTTATCCTCATTCATTTATGAGGTCTCTCCAGCTTTAAAATGCTGTTAGAAGACTCTTAGAGCATGTTTGACTTTGCCTTCTTGACTAGGCATAGGAGAGGGAAAGTTCTCTTTCTTGATTATTGAGACTCATTCAAACATTTAATCCTTATTCCAATTAACCTATTTAATTTTTCTTAATTTAAACTAGATTATAAGATAATGGATCACCCTAATAAATATTATTGAAGAGTTCTTATGTATTGATTTGGTGGTTGACTCCTTGAACTCCTTCCTTTACAATGAGACGTAGAAAGGTTAAATTTTAGATTTAATATGAAGAAGGTAAATTGAATCCATGGATGTATTATTATCATGAAATAATAAATATAAAATAAACTTATATCCATAAAAACCTTCAAAATATGTGATTTTACTCCATTAGCTTGCTTTTCTCCATATTCTTTATAACCCTCAAAACATGTAAACCTCCTTGTATATAAGAATGTAAAAACTATCATAGATAAATAAGAATATATTTGAGGACATATTATCCACATACATCTCCATGCAATTTTTTAAGACCAAAATCTGAGTGGAAATGTCCCTTTTTCTTCCATTTCTCTCTCTAATTAGGCCTAATTAGGTCTCCTAGGTCTAGAAATAGATATATTACTCCAAAAGCCTCCCACACATGTGAAACATATCAAAAGTGTTTTATTAATTTTACCTATAATAATACCATACTCCATGTGAATTTTCAATTTTTGATACCTTGTATAGATGGGTGAACCATGAAATGGGCAAAATCCTAGTCTAGGCACTTGTGCATACTTGTGCGATAGTTTGAGTGTTTTTTCATGAAACTTGTAGGTTTAGTGATAGGAATGATATTTTTGAGACCTTTAACACCATTATACAACTCATTACTTGATATTGAGTTCTCTTATTGTACTGATAGGCCTTCATTTAGGATTCTTGGCTTGCCAAACTAAGTTTTCTTCACTTTTAACCAAGTGGCCAACTTGTAAAGTTGGTATAACATTTTGAGAGACATATAGAAGTTTATTAATGATGGTATAACATATGTAAAGTCTCACTCAACCTCTTCACTTTATTTTGGATCTACTCTCTACTCTGCACCTTCACAAACAAGGCTTGAAGTGTGTATTCTACCCATTTTGTTTGGTACTATACATGCACATGTCAACCAGTACCTTGAAATGGAGCCTAGGAGAGTGGTGAATGTCATTAAGGTATTTTTATTATCAAACCAATTAATGTGAATGAATTTTAAGGGATTTCTCTTCTATTAGGTCATTATGCAGGGTTTAAGAAGGGTTTAAAGAGGTATGAGGTCTTAACAATGACTCATAAAGGATAAGGGTCCATTCCAAGCCAATGATAGGATTTGGAAGCCATGGGAAATATATAAAACATATAATGAACATATATAACCATGCATCATATCCTTATATTTATGAGAAAAAAATAGTGACCTCCTCAAGCTCTTGACAAACAAAATAGGGATTTTAATGTCTGATTTTCCTTAGTGATAGTTTATATTGTATAGGAATTTAAATCATGAACTAATGGAATGTAAATAAATTATGAAACCCTATCTAATATATATAATATACATCTACCACCTTTCATGTTCTCTACAAATTTCTAAGCTTTGTAAGTTAGCTTCTCGAGCAGAGTTGACTATGTATGAAGGCTGAGAAAGGTATTTTGGATTCTAAGACCCCAAAACAAATTCTAATAGAAAATAAGGCCTTAAAATGTTTTTAATGATAAATGAAATGATTCAAAATGATCTTCCATAAACACTGACCTTCTAAAAGGTTTGAAACCTTGATTCTTCACTACTTAAGGGTTTCTAGGCAATATGAGTTTGTTGACCCTAAAGATCTACTCCTTGAACCTTTTTCCTCTTTCATTAGATATAAAGTTAATATAAGTCTTGGTTAAGGTCAACTAAAATATTTTTTACTATTATACATCCAAATTTTAGTGAGAAATATGTTCTCCTTACTTTGCTCTAGATTAGTCCTTTAGTTCTCTAATGGACTGTGTTAGCTTGGGCTGAGCCTTATTTCACTAAGTTTGAACTTATAAAACACTTCCAATGGAAATGGTTTTCTTAAATAATTTCTATCACATCTCTTCAAAATTCATCATGAAACTTATTATACCATCATAAATATAACCTTTCTCTACATTCTTACTCCAAGAAATGACTGCATGTATTAAGATCACTTGCTGTAGGTGGTCATTTAGATGCTTATTGACTATGTATGTAGATTTGGAATGAACTGATTTGGTCATATTTAATGATTGTTTTTTATCTCTTTATTTTGAATTAATATTATGCATTTTTTTCATCTACTTGAGCTAGACCCCATTGTTGCTTTTATGCACTTTGTCCTATCTTCAATTTGAAACTAGACTGTTCTTGCCTAGCAACCTGTAGATGTTCATTTAGATGATTGAATGTATTTTAGATTTATGAACTATATTAAATTCATTGGAAACATAAATAATATTTGATACAATTTTAAGAGTTTATTACCTTATCAAACTACCCAAAACCCCTCACTTTCACAATCACATAATTGCTTAAGACTACCCTCTCAAATGATGGCTATAGGTGGTCATTTAGGAAGGTTTTTAAATGAGTTTTGAAGTTGTATTTATCTATTACATCATTAAAAATTTAAAGGTAATAAAAATTGATGGAATTTCATTCTCACTTTTCTACAAGTTCCATGACCATTTCATAGCATCTTCAAACTCTGCCTTCGTGTTTTTGAACTTAGACCTATGTATAAGCATTAGGGCTGCATACTCAATCATTTAAAAATTTCTTTGGAACTTCAAAAACTTAGTTGTCTGTAAAGACCTATGTATTTTCACATGTCTTCACTGAATCATGTCTCAACACCTATTCCATTTACATGAGCATTGGATTTTTAGTCCAAGATAGCGACCTATAGATTTAGAACCTGTAGGTCTCTTTTCTGCTTGTTTAGACTATTATAAGGAGTCCCTTGAGTATTTTTATAACTTAATAATATATCAAATATTTCCAATTATTTATCACCCTCTATGGTGTATATAATTTTTACTAAACCATATAAATATCAAATTATCTCAATTATATATGTAGGCTTGTGCTTATACAGTCAGTTTTTGTGCAAGGCTTGTGTATGGGAGCTGGAGTCTTGATTTCATTCATGATTTTGAAAAATTTGTGGATTATATAAATATCATATGAATATATATTATTTTACATCCATATATCCATTACCAAAACACTTTTAATATGAAACATAGATTCATGGATATCCACCTACAGGTTTACAGACCTGCGATTGGATAAAATTGTTTAAGTCCTTATGGAGAATGTATATGAGACTCATGCTCATTACCTTGAACCTAAAACCTTAAATAATTATTTTATCATGCTAAATAATTGGATCAAGGTTGGAATTAATCAATAAAACACTTGAAAGGTCTCAAAACACCTACATCTACCTACAACCTCATGAAGACCTACACCAAGAAAGACTAACATGCATACATGGAATCTGAAACCATTTGAGTGTTGATGGAAATTTTGGTGACTTGGAAAAATGTAAATAGGATGTTTTTATTTTTTAAATATCACACAATAACCAATAGCATAAATCTTTTATCTCATTTAGGAACTCAGACCATGAGGTCAAAACTATAACTTGTGACCATGAGAGCTTCTTGGTTGACCAATGCATATTTATGATAAATGATGATGGATGATTATGTATGAGGGTTTTTTGGACCTATAAGGAACCTATAAAATATTTATCTTTCCTCCATGAATTTAAATCTATAACTATGCTACCTTAAACTAAGATAATGGGGTTTTGAGCCTCAAAAAAGCACCTTAGCTCCTTATAAATTATTCATAAAGCTAAGGAGATCAATATAATAAAAATTCAACTTTAATTGAGAGTAATTATGGGTCCCAAAATTTTTCAAGAGATTAGCCTCCAACTCAACCTATATGGCATATTCACATGAAGATAGCCCTTATGAGCTTACAAAGAGAATGATAGGGGATAGGATGTATATTTTGTCTTCCTAAGACCCATTAAACATTACTAAAGGTGAAAATTACTTATAGGATGTGGAGAGACACTTTGAAACCATTTTGATATGAAAGTGGACTGTTAAAGTCCATACAAGTGCTTTAAACTACTTATTTAGAGTTGAACTGAAGTAACTGATAATGACTTGTCATACAAAATGATACTCTAAATTTATCATAAAAAAATTCACATTGAAAAACATCTTGAAATGTTTTTACTTTTATAAACTCCATACAATTCCTTAAATTAGCCTTAAAAGTGTCTTAAATGACTTTAGAGTGCATGAAAAGCATGATGGAAGACCCATGCATGGTTGGCTGACTTAAAAAGCTTTAGAAAGCCATTTTTAGCTTTAAATGACCTCTTAACTATTATATTTAATGATCTATGTAATAAAATTTCCTTGAAAAAGCTTGATTTGACCACAATTGAAACTTAGGTTTCTCCAAAAACCTAAAAAAATGCTAAAAATATCACAATTTTATCAAACAAGATTAACAAGATTTAAACCAAGTGATAAAGTGAAAATAATTGACTTGAGAGACTATGTACTCTCTTGACAGAACATGACATACCCCTAGGACCCACCAGATTGACTTTGAATGCATTGGAATGCTTGGTAACGACACTATCTTAAACAATGCTAATAAGACCTTACAAAGACTACTTAAAGACTATCAAAGCATGAAAAATCATATGAACAAGGTTGTAGAAGCATGAAATTTGATGTTTTTCTTTATTGTGGTGACATTTTAACATATGAGGTCAAAAATGTCAACAACTATTTCCTCCTCTCTAGATGTACAATCCCTTATGCATGAGATTTATTCTCCATAGGTTAAGGTGTTACATCTTGAGCAAAGTGCTACTAGGCCATCACATTCCTTGGATTATCATGTTATTTTACATACACCTTTGGAAAATCACATAGTAACAACTCATTTTCCATTTAGATTCATCATACCTAAGCTTACTTTATATGATGGCAGGGTGGACCCAGAGTAATATCTAGGAGCTTTTCACATAGCATGTTTTGACTACATGTCCAATGATTGGCTCCTTACTAAGTAGTTATAATGTAGTCTAAAGGATTATGCCTTATAGTGGTTCTATGATCATTCAAATCAATCTATCAACACATTTAATCTATTGATAGATATGTTTTTATCAAACTTTTCAATTAACATTGGTGATAATATCTCATATGCTCAAGTGGCACAATTGAATCAAAAATTCAATGAGCTTACTATAGAATATGTCTTGTGAGATAAAACTATATTGGAAAAGATGACTATCCCCATGGGAGATCATGAGATCCAAGACATATTCAAATAGAGTTTACTAACAACATTTCATGAAGCTATCTTGTTCAAGAAGTTTCCAACATTCACATATCTATGCTACATAGTGAAAGAAAGGGAAGTCAAGCTTCTCTCTATGGGTAAATTAAAATATACAAGTGGATCATAATAAAATACTAAGATTTTTAATAACCCTTCATATAAAGTAAGCATCACTAAAAAAAAGAGTAATCAAAAGACCATAATTAACACAACTTCAAAGTCACCTCCTTGCTTGGTTTTATTAGTTCCTTCATAAAGAGTTTTCAGTAACCTTACAGAATCACCAACACATGTTTTACAATAGCTCTTAGAATGTAATTTCATATCTATCCCTCTAATCAAATAGGTTTATACATCTTTAATTCTTCCAAAGAGCTATAATTCAAATACATTATGTAACTACCATAGGGCAGCAAGCCATAACACAAATCGATGCATCACCTTGAAACATAAGATACAAGATTTTATAGAGTCTAACATAATTGATGTGGTCACACCCATAAAGGCAGCTAAAGTTCAACAAATGGAAGCCAAAACATTGAAAATGTTCTCAGATCTATTTCCAAAGCATATAAATAATGAGGTAGATGGAACTTCAGGTATTCACTATATATATGGCACATCCACCACTGATATCATATCACACTACTATAGAGAATGCACACCCCCTACATAATATCATTGGTGTGTACCATACTATAGTAAAAAATAGACCACTCATCACTTTCTTAGAGTAGGATATTGTTGATGATGATTTATATTTATATGCACTCTTTGTACGAGTCTACATTGATCATCATCCTATTCAGAGTGTTATGGTTGATAATGGGTCAAGTATAAACATGGTCATTATCACACTTCTATAACATTTGGATTATTTAGAGCATTAATTTTTTCTAACCAACATAGTTATTCATCCACTCATCACTTTCTCAGAGTAGGAGATTGTTGATGATGATTCATATTTATATGCACTCTTTGTATGAGTCTACATTGATCATCATCCTATTTAGAGTTTTATGGTTGACAGTGGGTCAAGTATTAACATGGTCACTATCAAACTTCTATAACATTTAGGTTATTCAGAGCATGACATTTCTCTAACCAACATAGTTATTCATGGTTTGAGTGGCCATATTTAGAGATCCATTGGGGAGATTGTACTTCCAATACATGCTAGACAAACACATGTGGCCACTATATTCTTAGTAGCACCTAATGAAAACACATTTGACATGTTGTTGGGTAGGCTATGGATATAACAACCATGAGCCATTACATCCACCAATCAGAGATGCCTCTAAGTATATACATGATAATTAGGTGATCATAGTTGAGGGTATCTCATATGAGTAACCTTTACCTATCCTAAAAGAAGGCACACCATAATTACAAGTTACAATTTTGAGCTTAATTCCCATCAGTACACGATAGAGTTCAGTTGAGCCAGTAGTGTAGGGGAGGTCTACTCCTACAATTTTACCATGTATGCATACTCTCCCATATAGACCATTATTAGAGAAATCCCTTTATTAGAGATATGTTAGATATTTTAGAGGTTCTCAATCTACTCCTTTCCTTTACAGATTAATGTTATTGAGTTCTCAAGGTACTCAACATAGGTCACCCATGCTAGATACAACATCTTATACCATATGGGTCCCTAAGACCCCTATAATTCATAAGACATCTTAGTAAACTTCACAGATTCCTAACACCGCTCCATCAGTAGTGATAGCTATAGATCACTCACTATAGTAGGTTCTAGGACCTCAGTTACCTTTTCATACAACACACATGATTACCATTCCTTTATTTGATATAGGCCACAATGATAGTGAGTCTCTTATGAGACTCATTGGTTAGTACGTTCCTCCCTTCTTGTACATAACTTACATCCAAAAAATTAAAAAATAATATAATATGTCAAAATGCAAAAACATTCAAATATTTACTTAAAATAAATAAATTATAGATTGTGTGCATTTCCATGTTTACATTTCTTATACTTACTAGGTATTTACATATGCTAGCTATCTTAGTATAATATGTTTTTATCATACATACATGTTTCATTTCTACTTGTTAAGTGTTCACAAATAATTATAGGACCCAGTTCCACTACACAGATCTAGATTTACTACTATATACCAATTAAGGAAATATAAATAGATACATAGGTTCTTCATTTGATACATTTACCCATTTAGGGGCATCCTATACATAGTTTCAATTGCAAGGTTACATCTTTCTAAAATCTACATCATAGATTTAGCATTGTTATATCTTCATATTGATCATCCTACACCTAATCATTTTTTTTTGACTACTACTACTACTACTACTACTACTACTACTACTACTACTACTACTACTACTACTACTACTACTACTACTACTACTACTACTACTACTACTACTGCTGCTGCTACTTTAGACTCAAATTATTTACATCTTAGCTATTATACGTATTTGTACCACATATTCTTGCATACTTTCATTTCTACCTTTCCTAATTTAGACTAGATTGTGTATCTATGCTTAATATGTTAGAGGACATTTGATTGCCATTGCTCTACTACTCTACGCCCCTTATTTTCATTGTATGTATGATTTGGACATGTGCCCATGTCCTTATGTGTGCCTTTTTGATTTTTTTTGTGGACATTTGAACATGTCCTTCCATGTGGCTCTAAGACAACTTGCTTGTTTTTTGTATATGTGGACATTTGAATATGCCTTATATGTCTTATTTTCTCAAGTTTAATGACATGTGCCCATGTCCCTTGTATTATGGCCCCTTGGCCTAATTTACGTGACTCATGTGTGTTGTATGTATGATTTATAGTATGTGTCATGTCCATGACACTTGTCTCTTGCTTATTACAGACTCTAGTTTTAGATGTCATGAGGGACCTCATACATCTCCCCTTCCTACTTAGGTGTCATGATGGACATCATTCCCCATCTCTTGAGGTATCTACCTGATTATTACTTAAATTTACTATTCATGTACATTATTGCATCTATCTTGATAGCCTTGTGAATGTTAGATTTAACATACATCATACACTATAACCTTATGCTCAGATTATATTACATTTTGATGTCATGTATGCATATTATATTGGTTTATTATGTAGATATCTTATATGCTCTAACTAACACACATTTTGTAGAGCTTATTATTTTAAGGTCAGTTATTGTATATGTATAATAAATCCCCTATAAAGAGGGTGAATTCATAGAGTTTTTTCATAGATATTAGGCTATCCAAATTTACTCAGATTATAGTTTTTAGCACACAGGCACAAAGTATAGAAATTAGTTTCAAGAAAACACAATGGGAAATAGTGACACAAAGACCAATTTTAGTTACACATAAATCAACAAAGTTGGACATTAGTGCCCAAATTAGGATACTAGTGCCACCAGTTCTACTATCTAATATATGGTGCTATTATTTAGTAGCCTTAGTTTCAAAAAATTCTAGATTATCCAAAAAAGTACAATAGATATAGTCTAGGTTTGCATAGATTCAGGTATAGATTACCCATTTTGGCTCAATTTAGCTCAGATTCATACTAGTTTACTTAAATTAGGGGCATCTTATGTGGAATGATCATTCCCATTTTAGTTTCAGATACTCAAGATACAAATTATTACAACTCAATGAACAATCCATATACTCAAATATTAGATTTAGGGGCATGTGTATGACACATTATTTTCATATACTCACTTCTACATTGGTTGATTAGATGGAATGAAAAATTCATGTCATTCTCTATGTTGTACACATCAGACACCATGTTCTAAGTTATACACTAGATTGATGCCTTACTCCATCTACAGTGGTTAGCATTCTCAAGTGGCCTAGAGCTGCCTAATATTCTCAAGTGGCCTAAAGCTATTTTATATTCCATATTTCCCAAGTGGCCATAGAGACAACATATATAGTTATAATTATAGTTACACATCTTTAGTTACATTATGTATTTTCAATTTTAGATGCATTTATTACACATGGGTAGGAAATTATGGAGTCATAGTCTACTTGAGTTCTTGAGCCATGTACATGAGAGTGTTAAACACAACATCAGTCCAATCCAAGCTATTCACAAGTAATGAATCCACTAAATAGGGGTGGGAAATGATGGATTCAAAACTATATTAAGTTCTTGAGCCACCCACACATGGGGATTGAGCAATCCATAAACTAAGTCTAAGTTATTCATCGATTGATCATTATATACATGCACACACATAGGTTGTCACCAAGTTTATACATTGGTTCACATACCCAATGAGGTGTATTCATTCCTTTACTATCTCTTATCTATTCAATAGGTTTTGTATTTTACTTTTGATATCTCTTAAGTATGGAATAATCTATGCACATTTAATTTTTAGGACATGTAATGGATCATGATTCACATACTCAAATCTAGATTCACATGCTTTGCCTCTTAGGTAATAATTAGCACTTGCAAGATTAGGCATTTAAAGATCTAGGTTGAACCTTGCTTTAGGCTCAAAACTTATGGTGAATTTGGTCTAATACCTATTTCTAAAAACCATGTATGACCAATCATACAATAGATATCCCCTAATCTTAGCAGTGAAGTCTCTAGACAAGCATAGGGCAAAATAGAGGGTAGGTCTACCACCATCACATCCTAAGTAATGACACAATTTGGACACACAACCAAGGTGATATAAATATATTTCAAGATGCCTACTATCTTAGTAGGGTATTCATCTAATTAGAGCACACCCTTTTGATTAGGCACATATTTGAGCCCAAGCTTGTCTGTTATGGATTTAGGCATCATTGAGGTTGAATCACTTGAGTCAATTATGCAATTATGCATTAAATAATACCCTATGATGAATAATATATAAAATGGGGGAGTTTTTTTGACCTTAGGAGGAGGGAAAAAATTTTGAGGTTGGATTGTGCTTGGAACATGATTGGGAACTTGGTTTGGGCTTGGTTAGGCTGACTATCATTGATGAAAACAATGTTTACTTTATCAACCATTTTTTTCCACTTGAAAAAGCTTAGAGAGATCTTGATGGAGAATCTCCTTTTTCCCAAGGATAAATAGAGCATCATACATAGACATAGTTACATTAACCTTCTTTAAATGATCCATAATATTAAAAGGAAGACTAGTACCTTTGGATTGCCCTTTGGAGGTGGAGGCATCACTCAGTATTTGAGTAACATGAGGAATGAAAGGGGACCTTTTTTGTTGTCCATGGGATTTGGACACTTGTTGACTTATAGGAGCTTTAGCATCTACATCTGAAGAAGTGGGTTATTGAATAGTCTAGAAAGGTGATGCAAAAACCTTAGGTTACCCCAAGTTGTTGTCTAACATCCTTTTCTTAGCTCTTGTATGAGCTGTAACTAATTCATTCATCCTTTAGGTTTACCCCATATTGGATGCTACATGCTTGAACACATATTCCCCTTTTTGGAAATTCATTCATGAGGTATTAGTAGGTGCTCTACTTATGCTCCCTTATTACTGGCTCTGAGCTTTTGATCATGACATGGTAGGTGTGTTATTTTCAATTGCTTCGAGGGATTGCGATGGAGGAAGCATCATGTCATGAATCTAAAATGAAGGAGCATGCTACCAATTACGGGCTTAATACATGTCTCTAGTAGTAACTATTACCATCTCATTGGACTATCCCTCTAACTACCATGGACCTTCTTGAGCATAGTTATTCTAAGTTAGCACAATAATAGAATGTCATCATACTACCAAGTTCTTAATCAAGTTCCAATAATAATCCAACCTCAAAATGTTTTCCCTCCTCCTAAGGTTGCAAAGCCTCCCCCTTTTATCTGTTAATCATCATAGGGGATTTTTCGATGCACATTTTCATGATTGACTAAGGTGATTCAAGCTTAGTGATGCCTAAAGCCATAATAAACAAGCTTGGGCTCAAATATATGCCTAATGAAAAGGGTGTGTTCTAATTGGATGGATTTCCTACTAAGATAGTAAGCATATTGAAAGATCTTTAGATCACCTTGGTTCCCTGCCCAAATTATGTCATTACTCAAGATGTGATGGTGGTAAACCTACCCCCTATTTTTCCCTATGGTTGTCTAAAGACTTTGTTGATAATATTGGGGGATATATATCATGTTATTGGTCATTAGTGGTTTTTATAACTATGTATGGGACTAAAGTCACCATAAGGTTTGAGCCCATAGCTAGGTTCCACCTAGAGCCCAACATGCCCAATCTTACAAGTGCTAATAATAAGTCTAGGTACACTTCTCTTTTATTTATCTGAGTCATTTCACTTTGCTACATTTCTAGAATAAAGAGGGAAAAATTTAATCATCTAAAAATGACACTAGAGTGATAAGAGTGTTACTTGAGACTAGCCATCCCTAGCTTAGCTCTAGACCCACACTAGGGCCTATTTAGACACTTATCCAACCTTCATGTGGGCCACACATGTCCCTAAACATCCTTAAAGTAATTCTAAATCCTCACTTTAAAATCATGGCCCCTAGTTCCTCAAGTTTTACCACCTATGCACTAGTGCCATAATTTGGACAGTAACACCCCATGGCAATAGTGTCCTAGTTTTTGTGCTAGTGTCCTAGTTTGGGTGATATTATTCTTTTCCCACCTTTTGTTACCAATGTATATATTTTAAAATGAGCAACCATTTGGGGTTAGCCTAGATCTATTTGAAGACTTGCACAAACACTAGAACTATATATATATGAATTTTAGCCCTTTATCTACTAGATGGAAATGAGATGCAAATAACACAAACAAAATTGTTAGAGGTGCAATCACTAAGACGTGGGGGTGAATAAGTAATTCAAAATAATCCAATTCAATTCCAAAATCTTAATCATTCAACATGCATCAATTTGATTAAGCAACATAAACATGAAAGCATATACATCCAAAGCATACATAAGAGCATACATCACATGAACACATCATATATGTGGGAAACCCTCTTGGGGGATAAAACCCATTAAAGCCTAAAAGAGAGACTAAAGTCATATAAAAAAATATCCACCATGTAGACTATCACTAACTGATGAAGGAATATCCATTGCTTAGTTTAGTGAGACACCAATCCCATAATGAGCTACTACCCTTGTCTAGCTAAGCACCCACAATAACTAGACCTTTAGCAAGTTTTATCTTGTAAGGAGGAATCAACCCCCTAGTAAACTAATAAACCACTCAAATAATTTTAATAGATCATATTAAACACCTATTTATACCTTTAATTGATGATGACCACATTTGTCTGCACTTTTCACCTCTAATCTCTCTCAAGCTGCCTCTAGGACTAACTCACTTAAAATACCTCTTCTATGCTCATTAGGTCTAATGACCTAGGTGTCCTCCTTCATAAACTTGATCAAACAAGTAGGAATTATCCTCTTCAATCTTTATTGGTCCTTAATGACCTATACCTTCTCTTTCAAATGATCTCTCCTTCACTGGAATCCACACATGCACAACTAACATAATTAGTCCAATTAGACCTTGTACTTATACCACTCTATTCCTACCCCTCTTGTTTAGACAAGATGATTTAGATTTTTTTATGAATTTTAAATAGGTACTTATCATGTTAAATTTAATAACCACACATTCATTAGGTTAGTTTTTACCTCATTAACCCCAAACCACCATTAGGTCTTTGTGAGACCTAAAACAATTAGGCCTACATACTCACATGCTACATGTGAGACTACATGGACCACCTTTAGACTTTTCCAATACTTTGAATACATAAAAAATATTTATAATATCCAATTTATTACTTTAATATAGGTCCATGACACTTGGAACAACAACTCAAAACTCAAAACTACTGATTAGGTCTCCTTGCTCTTCAGGTATTCATATACAAAAAACATTGTCTCAAACATCTAAAGTAAACACTCAAGTATTTCACATATCCATATGATTATATAACATGGGTGAAATTTTAAAGAAATATTATACACCTCCATGCTATTTATACACTTTAACATAATTTATAATTAATAAAATCAACTCTCTTAAAATTACCACTCCGACTGGTCATATACAGTCAAAATATAATTATATTATTTTGACTCTCCATATCTGATCAGGGGAAAAATATGACAATAAAAGACTTATAATAATACTTAGATACTTATGTAACATATCCATACTTATTTTATTCCTTAATTATACTCAGAATACCTTCAACTTACCTCTGTAAGATTGTCACTCAAACTGCCAATGCATTCAATAAATATAGTCAACATCCAAGCCTTTGTTCACACTGAATATGGATTTATAAAACCTCCAAAATCCATAAAAATAGTATTCATGGAGTTTAAATAACTCTCAAATATTTAATTCATATTTAAAAATCAAGACATTATCAATAACAACTCAATTATCCTTCTTGGGTCACTTATCGAACATGGTCAAATACACAGTCAACTTTGGAGCTTAATAACTTTGACTTTATGAACATTAAAAAAATCTAACTAGATTATATGGATGAATATTGAATTCCTTTAAATTTTTTATTTTAAATACATCAATAAATTCATCCTAGATCACAAGATATAGATTAAAAACAACAAATTGGTTTCCCCTCATTAATTTGAATATTCAAATTCCAACGGTCATTGAGCAAATGTTAAACATCAGACACTTTGACCTCATCTCATTCTCCATATAAAATTTGAACAAAAATTATTTGTCAATCTCATTGGATTAGTTTGGTCTTTATATTGTGATGCTCATCATTGATCTTAAATTTATGCTTCTATGATCATGCCACTTGGTAGCTCTATGTGCCTTCTACACACCCTGCACTATTTAATCAATATGCTTATGCCACTTGGTAGCTTTGTATGCCTTCTAAGAATATTTTGAAATATTGAATAAATACACACCATTGGATCACTATTGACAAGTATCACACACTCTATTAAACCATTATCTAATTAGATGAAATGCTCACTATTAGATCTATGATTTGTTAAACGTTTACTGCTAAATCTATCTAGACTATTTGATCTTGGTCTTCAATGTCGTTAAACTTGACTATCTCTAGTCCATCATAGTATATTATAAAAAAATTTAATATTTATATTTCAATCTATAAAACACTTCAAGACTTAAAATATTTAAGTTACTTTCTTGTTACTATAGACAACATCTCCATGAAAACATTTGACCACTGTTGACTTTTTGGTAACCTGTATTAAATGCATAAACTTGTTGGATCACTCATATCTTCATGACATGAAATGATAGTCTAGATTATCTTAAGCTATAATATGCATGTTTCTCATGATAAAATATCAAATGACACACCATAACTTTATCAAGATATCTATGGATGCCTCACGGCCTCTTGTTTGTCTTTACTAATATGTACATATGCCATATATTCTTCAAGATATCAATATAATCACTTTGTCATTAATGCACTATGAATCATGCTCTCTTTGAAATAAATGACAATCTAACATCAATTAACATGCTAAAAAATATCCCCCTTTGTCATTGATGTTAAAAAACACTTAAAATGACTTCATTTAAACAATGATTTCATTATGATCTTTCTCTCCCTTTGACATTAATGATAAAAAGTCTCTTACTCAACATGATAAATATCATTCCTCAACATCATGTATGCATTAAAATACTATTTAAGATGTTCAATATACTTACATACTTTCAATAATATGAATTAATTACTCCCCCTTTGATATGCACCAATTTAAACTTGGACTTCTCTAATCCTTGGCCCTGATAAACTGCTCATAGAGCTTAAAAATATCCCCCTAACATCATTATCCATCTTATGTTATCTATTATTTTAAATACACCAATCCAATCTTGGGATTTTTTGATCCTTGGACCTATCTACGTATAGTACTCACAAGCTCTCTTTTTTCATGTATGAATATTCAATACCTTGTTAAAATACACGACTTGGTTTGATGAGGTCATCATGTTAATATTTATAAATTCACAACTGTAGCAGTAGAAAACATATTCACACTTTTACCATGAATATAAAATCTCACATATGCTCCCCTTAACTCCATGCTTTACCTAGATCATGACATCTTTTTAACAAGTCCTCTCAATGAACTAGGTCATCCTTGATCAGACGCTTAGAAACCTCCATTCTTTGCCTACAGACCAACATCTTTATTCTTAACCATTTAACCAACTAGACCACACTTCTCATTTGATCAAAATTTTGACTTTAGGATCACTCATTTTTTAAGATATCTTACCATGCCCTTCCATAGTAAACTAACACATCTTTTATGACATTTTTTTATCCCACAACATCAACCAAAGCTCAACTGGTATCCACAATTCTTTCTCTTGCTTTTCAAGTGTCTCCTTAAAGCCTTCTCCTCCTTGGTCATTTGATACTGATAGTTCTTCTTCATTTTAGACTTAAGAGAAGCAACATGCTCATCCACTATATTATTATCCTTTTTCTTTAATAATGAGTTGACAATACATGGAGACAACAAATATTCATAACATACCTTTTCATCTGAAGAAAGTGTAAACATCCAATTCCTAACACCATTTGTGTTAAAATTATTAATCTACTTGAATTACACTCAAATACACATTTTAGGTCAAAATCACTAAAAATATGCTAAATGGTTTGAGCTTGTCTTATATAAGTGTCGATTTAGACCAATGTATCCCTAAATTGGGAAATGCATTTTATGTGATTCCTAAATTTGATAATTCATTTTGAGTCAAAATGATGATTTCACCTTTTTGTGCTTTGGATCACTCTTTTCTTCTAATTCATTAGTACACAACATGTACCCTTGTTATCTTGTGTTGGTAATTTATTAAATGGAAACACGGTTCTAAATCATCTAACATCACCTTTAAATTCTTATCAATTCAAATTAAGACCCAATAATATGAATTTTTTATCATTTTGATTAATCGAGATCCAATTTCCAAAGAATTGCACAAATATTGATTAATCTTGTTTAAGGCTAAATAATTCAAATCAAGAGCTTAAGTGGATTTTTCATAAAGGTTATTGAATATTTATTTTTAGAAATTGATTCTTATTAACTGCATCACCTAAATGACATTATCTATGTGGTGGCATCTAAAATCCATAATTGCAACAAATATCATGATTATGGCCTCTTATGCCTCTTTAATGCCTCCCATGCCTCATTAATGCCTTTTTTCCCAAATCATGATGAGGATATTTATGGATTTAATTATAAATATTAAATTAATTCATTGCTAGACATCTCAATCTTGAGATGGATGATCATGGTTGATCCTGACCAATCTCAAAAATCTATAAATAGAAGGCCTCACACTACCAATTTTAAGCTTAAATTATGTAAATTTTAATGCTAAAATCCATTCCCAATTCCTTTGTGTTTTGATTATTATGTTATTTGCATTTGGGTAAGCTTCATTTAATAGGATAGATTAGATATTTATCATATTAATCTTAGGTTATGCATAAAGTTATTGAGGCAATGGAGAGAAAAGAAGCCATTGTTGACAAAGACTAGAGTTATATATCAAGGGGAAAATATGTTTGGAGCCACTTTTGAGTAATGGAGTCATTTCAGAAGGTAATGGTTGATTGATTTATTTCATTTATATCTTGTTATCATTAGAAAACCCTACATGAATAGTTTGGCTTAGATTGTCAATTCTTATGCATTATTTTATGATTTTTCATGACTAATGGTTGAATTTATCCTCTTCATAATCCACTTTACATTTTGGCACACCAGTGGGACATGATTGCACACCCCACATATTTGAAAATAATGGATGTTAAAATATCACTTATTTTTTATCCATTTACTATTTTTTTAAATTTTTTTGATAGGTTGTTCTTACTATTTTCATAATATATATATATATATTAAAATTTTATTTGTAGTTTAGAAGTTATGACTCCTTTAGTGACTGTCACTTTTTGTTTTCTATTTTTTGGGTAAAAATGGATAGTTTAAAGATAATTTTTTTAATTCACTATTTTGACTTGAATTTTTTTATATAGATGAACCTTCAACTTATAAACAACCTCTAAAAATTTCATGATAAACTAGTTTATATGGTAAAAGTTATGATCAAAATACTAACTACATGTTTTTAAGTTTTGTGTATAAGTTTAAAAGTATTTAGATTATGAGCATAACGGATTTGCCTTCAGGTTGACAGGTCATCCAAACCTAAGAGCATACTTTTCAAGTTTGCTTATTTCATTTGAAAAAGAGCTTCAAATCTAAACAACATTTTGACAATTTTCTTGTAAGAACTCTTGGAAAGTAATAAAATCATGCTTAATTAAGTATTTTAAAACCTTTTTTGGGTGATTAAAAAGAATTAAGAACTTTTATTTGGTTTTTAAGAGAAAGTCTTAGACGTTTACTTGAATGATTTTAAGATTGTTTCTTCAAAATTTTTGTAATTTAAGGCCAAGGGGCCAAAGAACACCACCAAACATTTCAATTTAGTGATTTAAAACCAAAATAACATCAAATTTTTCTTTTAATTAAGTCATTTATCATTATTTTATTAGTTTAAATTTGTTTTAACAAAAATAAAGTTATGCATATATGCTCTCCCCCATCCCCTATAGGAAACTTGTGGGATCAAAAGCACCATCTTCATTGTAAATTTATTTAGTCCAAAGAAATAAAATAGATGTTATGAAGGCTCTCACCTAAGACCCATGTGGCTTGGGTGATATATAAACAACCTTAAAGATATTTTAATTAGCTTTTATTTCCTTGCATCTTGGCTTGTGAGGGGGATTTCATTACATCCCATAAGATCTATAGGGAAGCTTTAACCCAAGGCTTCATCTTCTAGTATCATCTTTAACCCATTTATATGGGGGGGTATACAAATTAGGATTGTCTCACTAAAATGGTTTGTTGAGTGGTTAAACCATCTCCATTATTAGAGGTCAAGCCTGGGATGTTTGAGCATGTTAGATATCGCACTACCCTAAGTAAGAAACAGATGTAGTGGTTGTAAAAAGAGCAATACTTTTTTAAAACAAGCCATATGACATGATCCAAATGATGTGTACTTATTTTTTATATTGACGTGAACTTTTTATACATTTTATCCATTTAAAAATATTCAAAAACTTATTAGTTTAGTTAACCCCACTTTGTCACACCTTGTCAATTTATGGATTAAGATGATTAATTAGTTGATATGTCTTTGTCTTAGATTACTTGGTCTTATTTTGGGTCAAAACTTGATTGTTAACCAAACATCATAACCAAACACATTGTCCATAAATTTTTTGAACAAGGAGGCGTTACGCTGTCCAAGTGAAAATCATCTTTTTCCTTGTTCAAATTGTCATCTTAAACATTGTGTTATATCTTCTAACCATCATAGTTATGCTGCCCATTTGAGTCTAGATCATTTGCCAAATTTTCTTAAGTCCCTAATTGATAATTTAAATTTAGAATTAGAATATTCTTAGTTTTAAAGGTTGATGTGTTAAATTGAGTTTGCCATTTGCACTTGAATTATTTTAACTTGGGTTCAATTTTGCATTTAAATTGAGGGCCGTTTATAGACTCATTATCACATTATCATCTTTGGTGGACTCAATTCATCTTACGTATCTCTCATGCTTTGAGTCCTAGAACACATTTTATACTATTATTCCTATTAACATATGGTAACATTGTGCTACTTGTTTGGTTTTAATTTTATACTTAGGAATTCTTGTATGTTTCCACATCATGAGTTTCTTGGTTTGCATTATTTCCTTCATAATCTGAAGGGCTTTCTTATAGTTTTCTAGTAGTAACTTGTTGAAGTTAAACTAAATTTTACAGTATTGACATATCTCAAAAGTCTGTGTTTTATTATACTAGTGACACTCTAGGCTTTTCAAGTTATCATACCATCTTCCAATTTATACAATTTCAAATTTACCCAAAGGTTGAGTAATTTTGTAAACACATTCTTATAATTGTGTGTGGTTCCAAGCCACCCTCAATTTATATTCTCTTTGGTATCTTAGTCATTTGTTTGGAAGAAAGACCAAAATCCATACCTTATTTAAAACATTTTCAAAACATTGATCCAAATCTAAGATAAACATATAGGGTAACCCTTTCTAGACATGACTCAAAGGTTCACTTGTAGTGGGGTCCCTTATGGCCCTAGCTATGAGGATGAGTACTTTTATGATGGACAAGACAATTCCATTATCTTTGAGGACATTCCTACAACTGTAAGATTCAAATGGGATTATACTAAATATCAAGATAACCAAGATGAAACACTCCTTAGGTTGATAGAATCTGGTGCTAGACTACCCTCAAATTTTCCTATAGAGTAATTGCACACCTTAGTTAGAGAAGGAGAACAAAAATAACAAGAGTAAGATTTTACACAATCAAACATACCTTCTTCCTCTAACAAAGGTAAGGAATACTTATAGAGCCAAAACCAACCAATTAAGATCTTTTCAATAATATCAAGAAAATAATTTAAAAGTATGCCAATCAGCTTATCATGGACTTAAATGACTCTCTAGTTGCTACTTAAATCCACAAAAATGCCTCAAAGGAACAAGGAAATGTGAATAAACCTATGCCACAAACATTAATTGAGAACACAATAATTGATCAAAGTGTCTCAAATGAATAGAAAAAAACATAAGAGGTTGTGAAAAATGTTTTTCTAGACATGAAACACACATTATTTAATCACCAAGAGACTCTTATCACTTTACAAACATAGAAGCCCAAACATTTGATTTGAATTGAGGAAATTCCTTAAGACAATTTGGCTAGTTAATCTTAACAAATGCAAAAATTGGTGAATAGACCAAGGACTCCCTAAAATAAACAAGCATGTATAGTTCAAGTCGATAGATTCTGAGGAATCAACAACCTATTTACTCAACTCTAGGATCAAATTAAAACTAAGTTGTAAAATGTATGATGTACGTTCCTCACTAATCCATATAATAATAGGGGTACATTCTACCCCAACAACAATAACAAAAGGGGCACATTCTACCCTAATAACAAAAAAAAACAAGGGCACATTCCACCCCAATAATAGCAATAGGGGCACATTCCACCCTAATAGAACTATGTTCAACCCATGAATGCACCAAACATGCAAGAGTAAAACTCCATGAAGGATATTGTGTCTCATTTGGAGACTAGAAATAAGATAACAAATTACAAATTTGATGATATATGTCCATATCTATTTGAGTTAAGCATTCTCCAAGTCCCATTTTTGCATCATTTTGAGGCACCCAAATTTGATAAATACAAAGGAAAGGGTGACCCACGTGATCATATCTAGGCCTTTTTTGTATTATCTAAGAGGTTTCTTATAGTAGCATGTTATAACTTTGATTGTTTCCACAAAGTTTAGAGGGACAAGATTTAGATTGGCTACTTAAGTTACTCAAAAGATCAATTACAGATTGGAATGACTTATCTAAAAATTTTGTCAACCATTTCTCATACAATATAGAGCATGAATTGACCATTTTTGACTTGTACAAATCCAAAAAATGAGATGGAGAAAGTTTCACCACATATTTACAAATATGGAGAGCATTAGTGGGTCACTTTCAACATAATTTTCTAGACAAATAATTGGTAGATATACTTGCACAAAACTTAAATCCTAAGGTCTCACACAATCTACGTCTAGATTATGCTAACTCATTTGAAGATATCATAGATAAGGGTGTAAATATTAAGAAGGCTCTTATTACCAAGGGCCTTTTTAAGGTCTTTATATAATGTCAAACATCAAATCAGACCCTATATTTTAGTTCGACAATTATGCAATATAAGCTTAAAGCCTTTAATAAGAAAAATAACATGGTTGGAAATTGGGTGACTGAAATAAGGAATGTACAAATGTTACAACCTCCAACAACCCTAAATATACAATTAGATCCCCCTAACCCACCGCCTAATTTATAGAGACAATTTTCATGGAGAGTAAACCATAGTGGTTTCAAGGTTTTTAGCAAATTGGGAGAACCAATTGAAATAGTGTTATAAAATATCATAGTATCTAACTTGATTATATGGCTAGTACATGGGCCATTTATTCAATATCAATCATAACTAAATTGGTACAAAGAGAATGAGTGGTGCAACTTTCATCATGTAGTTTGTCATGGTACTTATCGTTGTGTCTAATTACAACATATTATTGAAGATCTCATTGAAAGTGGTGAAGTTGAGATTAAACTGGCCCCTAATCAAGATATGAGAATCTACAAGGACCCCTTTCCTTGACATAATCAACCACCACCAAGGAATAATAAAAACTAAGGATAAAACCAAGGATAGAGACATAATCAAAACTAGAATTAGGGTCAAAATTGTAATCAACATGAGCATAATCATGATCATAATACCCATACTAATAATTTGGTTTATAACAACATGCCTTATGACTATAATAATATCATGGGATGTATTTATACAACCCACATTACCACTATTACTATTAAACCATATGAACCATCTCATGATTTTCATAGTACAAGACCCATCATTATAGGGTCAACACCCTCTCTCTCTAGTAATAGTATGTCGAGTTTGCATAATTATATTATAACTCTATTTACATGGGTTACTATTTATGGACAACACCTTTCTTCTAATTATAATTGTTCCTTGTTGACTCAAAATTGCAACAATATAACTAGACACCCACAAGTCACCCTCCAAGGCCCTTTCCTTCATATTCTGATTATATTGGCTCCCCACCACTTCTAAGTTTAACAATCACAACTAGATGCTAACAAGTTACTCTCTAAGGTCCCTCACCTACTTATTCCATGTAACCTAATGTGAACATTACACCAATGGATCCAAAGCCAACTACTATCCCAACCAAAGCCAAGCTATCTCATCCCAATGTTGAAAAGCCTTATAGTCTATCAGACCAATTGAGAAAAACCCCTACATAGATTTCCATCTTGGATCTCTTGTGAACATCTGAAGTCCATATAACTATCCTAAATAATCTCTTACAAAAATCCACTTTTCCCAAAGATATAAACCTTAAACAATTCAAGAATCTTGCCAGACATTTATATTCATTTCATCAAGTAACATTTGATCAAAAAGACATGTCTACAGTTGGACCTAGCCATAATAACCCAGTATACATTGAAGTAATCATTGAAAAAAATAAGATCAAGTGGGCTCTTATAGATAATAGTTTTGGGCTAAACATCATATTTCTTAATCTAGTACAAATATTGGGCTACACTACAAAATATATTCAACCAGAAATGGTTACTATCAAGGCTTACGATAATGTCAAAAGTGAGTCTATTAGTATTATTTGGTTGCCAATCATTGTGAGGTCTATTTCACATCATACATTGCTTCATATTATGGATATTAAATTACCTTATAAAATATTTCTTGGTCATCCTTAGATCCTTGAAGCATAGGTCATTCCTTCCACACTGCATCAGTGCTTTAAGTTTCCCCATGATGGGATTGAGGTTACTATTCTCATTGATCAAAAACCTTATGAATATTACAAAGATCTCGAGGCCCAATTCCACAATTATAACTATTATCTAGGTTTTGAATTCATTGCAAAGAAAAAAAAGGCTATAATATCAACCCTAGTGATCTTACTTCCACTTTAGTTGATTTATTTCCCATAACTCTTATGAAGCAAGTTGTTATTCAAGATGTGGGAATTTACATGTATAGTATTAAGGACACCTTCCGTGTTACAAAGTTACCTAAAAATAAAAAAAACATTTAGTAAGCATAAAACTTCAAAGAATCCTAATAGATCCATAATTATTTGGCAATAGAAGAAGAAATAACAAAAACCACATGTGACTTTTATATCTACTATTATGCCAAAGAAAGATTGAGAGGCTTTTATCGAGGGAGACTGGTTATATTCTAAAGACCTTGCTAATTGATTTCATAATCCAAAGTATCATATACTTAATCAGATCATGGATCATCTTGATTATACAGGGATAGGTCTTGGCCCATGATCACAAGGAATCCTAGAACCCTTATCATCTAGAGTACCTAATTTGAATCATATTCTCAGATTTATATCGCTTCGGGGTGACCTCATTACTTTTGATAGTGATTCTTCTGAATTGACTAGAAATGAGACTTATGGTAGTGACACAACATCCCATTATAACCTTTTTGATGAGCTTGTTGACATGGAACTATTTGATTCAATTTCCAATTTAACCTTAACCATTAGATCTTCCCATCCTGAAATAAGAACCCATTCTATTGGTGCTTCCCATCCTAAAGCAAAACATCATATTTTTACCATTGTAGTTTCCCATCCTAAAGTAAACCCCCATTATTACCTATGCCTTTGCCATCCTAAACTCATTGATTGGGATAAATGAAATTTGGTCATATGCCTTTATGAGTTTCAAAATGAAGAATCACTTATAGAATACATGGGCCTAAGAGTTGGATTGCCCATTGGTGATAAGAAACAAGGCTTTGATTTTTCATTAGATCCTTCTAATTACTTTAGAGAGTAGACAAAATTTATTGGTCACAATAAAGATCAAACATTGAGATATCCAAGTGAAAACCTATTTAAGGCACTCATAAATTAGGTAAAAAAGTAAAGAAAAAGATAAGCCTCTAAGTGCAAACTTGTTTTAGGTGCTCTTAAGTACGAAAGTTTGCTCATCCCCTCAGGATGTAGAAGGTCTATCTAACCTAGGTTTTATAACTAGTAAAAGCATATATTTAGAATAAAAACAAATGTTTGATCATATTAATCTAGAGTTTATAGAGGTTTTTTCTACCCTACCTTTACTTGAGATGGTAGATTCCAGTTCATCACACTATCCAGAGCTTTGGGAAGAACAATAAGAAGATGTGGTAAAACAAGATAATCATGATCATATCTTAAATACAATTATCAAAGATGGATCCACAATCCTTGTGGAAAACATGATAGAAATGAAGTTGGAAACCTATGAGTATCCCAAAATTATTTATCTTGGAGCTTCCCTCATTGAAGAAGAATGTGAACAAACATATCCCTTCTAAGGGATTATATTGACATATTTGCATGGGCATACTTTGACATGCTAGGATTAAACATAGATTTGGTTGTGAATTGTCTTGTTATCCATATTGATGCTAAACTAGTTAAGCAAAAATTAAGGAATATGTATCCATGCATCACCTTATTGGTTAAAGCATAACTAGAAAATTTGCTAGGAGCAGGCTTTATCAGGCTGCTGGATTACTTTGAATGGATCTCAAACATAGTCCTAGTGAATAAAATGACCTTGAGTATATGTATTTGTACTAATTTTAGAGACATCAACAAAGCATTCCCTAAAGATGATTTTCCTCTACCTAACATTAACCTTATTGTTGACTTGATTGATAGGTATGAGATACTATCCTTAATGGATGGATTTTTTGGATACAACCAAATCAAGATAGCCAAAGAAGATCATCATAAGACTATGTTCACTAATTTGTGGGGAACATTTTATTACCAAGTCATGTGATTTAGATTAAATAATGTTGGAGACATATATCAATGTGCCATGACTTTAATCTTCCATGACATGAATCATAAAATTATTGAGGACTATATTGATGATATACTATAAAAATCAAGAACAAGAGCTGGACATCCTGACGTTCTATAAAGAATCTTTGAGAGGCTTCATGAATATAAAGTCCCCATAAATCCTAAGAAATCTGTCTTTGGAGTCACATCAAGGAAATTATTAAGTTTCATTATATCACAAAGAGGGATTAAAGTTGATTGACATTGTAGATATACCTCCACCAAACAATCTCAAACAATTGCAAAGCCTACAAAGAAAGATCCAATCTATATGCAGGTTCATTTCTTAATTGGCAGATAAGTGCCACCCATTTACCCACCTTTTGAAGAAAGGGGTAACTTATCAATGGGATGAGTATTTTCAGATATCATTTGCAAAACTCAAGACATAGTTGGCCAATCCACTAGTCTTGAGACTTCTAACACCTGGAAGATCACTACTTTACATATTAGTAAAATAGCATGCATTGGAAGCACTTTTGGCCCAACATGATGATCAAGGTAAAGAACATGTATTATGTTATATAAGCCACACTATGGTGGCTTATGAACATAATTATATGCCTATTGAGAAGGTATGTTTAGATATGGTGTTTGATACCAAAAAATTATGACATTATATGCTAAAGAACAAAACTATTATTATCACCAAGATGGACCCTCTCAAATTTGTATTGTCCAAAGTAACTCTTCAAGGATGCATGGATAAGTGGGTTATGCTCCTAAGTGAATTTGATATTGAGTATCATAATCAAAAAATAATCAAGGGGTAGGTTATTATTGATAAACTTATAGATACCCCTATCATAGATACTTAACCTCTGACATTTGGCTTTCCAGATGATTCTATTATGGACATATAACAATCATCTCTAGAATCTAAACAATGAAATCTATATTTTGATGGTTCCTTTACAACCCATAGACTTAGAGCTGACATATTATTGATTACACCCTAGGGGGATCTAATTTCCAAAGCATTTCATACATAATTTCATTGTATGAATAATATGGATGAGTATAAGGCATTTAATTGTAGGTCTTCACCTTGACATACAATGGGATATCTAGAGTTTAAAGGTCTATGGTGATTCCTAGTTAATCATCAATTAGACCATTGATCAATATAAAACCTGAGATGACAAGCTTGTTTATTATAAGTAAATTATTGATAATCTCAAAGGTCATTTTAAAACTATATAGTTTGCACAAGTTTCAAGGGCCAACAACAGATTGACTGATGTAATGAAAATAATTGGATCCACAATACAGATTGATGGAAAATCTAAAGAGTATCAGTTTCTAATTGAAAATATTCTTCAAGCTACACATGTTATACTAGATTTAGAAAGGGCATGCACCATTGCCGGTCCTAATCCCCCACCTAAATTACCCTGGTTTCAAGACTTTTATAAATACTTTCATGATCACATTTGCCTAGCTGATCTATCCAATAATGAATATAAACTATTCCATCAATTTTTATTATATTATAACCTCCTTAGAGACATGATTTATCATAAAGGCTATGATGGAATGATTCTTAATTATTTATCTTTAGGAGAATCCAAGCAAGCGTTAAAAGAGGTTCATGAAGGAATGTGTGGGGCCCATACTAACAACATAGTCTTAGCAAAGAAGCTTCTTAAAATAGGTTATTATTGGCCAACAATGGAGAATAATGCTTGAAACTATGTAAGGAAGTGCATTCCTTGTCAACAACATGAAAATTTGATACACACACCATCTTTACCACTACAACTAATCACAAAACCATGGCCACTCTCAACATGGGGCCTCAATCTCATCAGAAAAATAAACCCAACATCTTCAGATGGCCATAAGTATATCCTAAAAGCTACCAAGTATTTTACTAAGTGGATTAAGGCTTTTCCTCTCACTTACATCATCAAGAAATAGATTTACAAATTAATCCATTATCATATCATTTGTCGATATGTTATCCCTACATAAATTATTTCTGATAATGACAGATCCTTTGTAAACCAAGATGTAAAATATCTTAACATAAAATTCAAGATCAAGCATAAGAAATCAACTCCATATAACCTGCAAGGAAATGAATAAGCTGAGGCATCAAATAAAACCATTGTAGCCATTTTAAAGAAGGTTGTCAATGATGTTGGCTGTAATTAGCAATTGAAAATATTTCCTTCCCTTTGGGCTTACAGAACCACTCATCGAACCCCAACAAGATCCACTCCATACTCCCTTGTCTATGGCACATTTTCTATTATCTTGATAGAGATCAAGCTACCCTTTTTGTGAGTATCACTAGAGAAATTGAATATGATGAGGACTAAAAAGTATTAATGTTGCAAGGACTAGAAATTTTTGATGGTAAGTGTTTATATTCCATAGAAAACTTACAAGCCTATCAAAATAGATTATAGAGAAGATAAAACAAGTACATTCTCCCTTGAGAGTTTGAGATTGGTGATTTGGTCTTGAAAGAGAACCAAAAGAACACAAATTCTAAATTCAATAAAAAAGGTAAGTTTCAACCTAATTGGTTGGGACCATTTATTATTATGAAAAACTATGGATCAAGGGCATATTGACTGGATAAACTAAATAGTAAAAAAATTCTAGATCCCATGAACATTGTGCACGTTAAGAGGTTTTATACCTAAACAACTTTGAACCATTATCTACAAGACCCCTTATTTGGGGGAAACTTTTGCTAAATTAATTTTATCCTACCATTTTATATTACCCTTGACCACTATCACATGAACCCTATTACTTTCATGACTCTGGATAGTGAAATATTTTGGACCGTTGGTACCCTGAACACATTTTCTCATAACCTATGTCATTCTCTTTAAAAACCATATTATTTAGACCATTCTTTCCAATAACCCTATTATTTATTATGTCTTGGTCTTGTTTTAACCAAAACACTTTTGTCCCTTAACCGATTATGATCCTAATTATGTCTCATTAGTATTATGAACACCTTCGATGCTAGTTATACAAAAAAATTTAGCCAAGACAATATTTTATAGCTACTTCTATAGACAAGTGAATGAGAACACATTTTCAACTCAAGATCTTTGCCTAACACATGGTTCTTTAGATTGATTTCATGTTGCATACTGTTCTATATTACATTTTCTACTCTTTGATGAACATTGTTGTCTTTTTAGGATCCTCACTCGCATTAATTTATGAGCATGTGCCATTGTAGCTAGCTTTAGCTATTATTAGAGTTTTTAGCTAGTTTCCTAATCCATTATTTATATCCATGATTGTTATTATAGTCAATTTAGCTATTTATTGGAACTTCTACTCTTAGACAAATATCTATTTGAATAGTCAACCCCTTTGTATATATTTTATCCCCAAAACACCAAAAACATTATAAAATGATTCCCAAGAACACCAAAAATATTAGAAAATGATTCCCAAAACCATAAAAACATTGTCTTACACTTTTTTACATTCTGATCCTCATACTCTTGCCATTTTACAATCATTTCATCTTATTAAATTTTTGCTATGTGAGTCAACTTGTACCATTTACTTTCCATTTTTCAAGATAATTCTCTCTTATCCCACCATGTCATGCTATTTCTATTTTAAAATAAAATTAAGTTCTATTGATTTATCATTTTGCAAGTTATCTCATCTCCCCAACTTACCATTTTACAAGACCAGTCTCATTTCTCAAGTCTTCCCTTTTCTTCTAAAACATTAATCATAAGTTTCTTGTCATCATCATATCTTATATCCCACTTCCTAGGAGAACTACATTTGGCCTAAAGTTTATGTTGGAACATACATCCATGGAACTATGTAGGCAATGCCCACTTGTCTTGTACATTTGTAGACAACTCGATTAACCCCTTGTTTTTCTTCTCTTCCCCCATTTATTCTACCATTGTTCCTCTTTAATTAGGGAACAATTTTTGTGTCCTTATTTTTTGTTACATTATGGTGGAAAGTAATGCCTCTACCATACATACATGAATAATTGTTTTTAAACCACACTAACTTGGTTTTTGTTTGTGTGTGTTTATTTATGTTTTATTGATGTTTTGTTGTGTTTTCTTGGTGTTTTATTGTTCTTTAACATCTCTCCATTTTTTCTTCTCCTTTTATATTTTTATTACTTCTTGTCTCACCTCGGTCTTGTGTTTTCCTATTTGTTTTTTTCTTATCTCTTTTGTGTTTATTTGATTATTGTTGGTGTTGTTTGGTCTTTTGTTTTCCTGTTTGGTCTTGCTTCTTTTTTTTCTTGATTTTTGTTCCTACTTAAGTATTCATTGTTCATATCTTGATTTTAATTTGGGATCATTTATGTTTATGTTTATCTTTTGTCTTTACTTTTTTGTTTAAATGTAAATAGCTGTAACTCTAGTTTTGGTCATTATTTTACCATTATCCTTAGTTATAGGTATTCACATTTAATTCAAATTTTCACAATTTAAATAAAATGTCATTATGATTTCTTCATACTTATGATTCATAATTTATTTTTCAATAACAAGCACTTTGTTCTTTAGACTCAAGTCTAAAATGTTAGCACATCTATGATGAATAGCTCTCAAGAACACTATGCATAAACTAGGCTCAATAGATTTAACACTCTGACTCTCTACTTAGATGTACATCTATTCACATACATCATGAGTCTAATCAAATCTTTGGTTAGTTTTTCATCACCCCTCATTCCATTCTCTCCTACTTCTGAGTGAACTACATTGGCTTGAAGTTCATGTTAGAACATGCATCATATAACTATGTAGGTAGTGTCCACTTGTCTTATACATCTGAAGTCAACTCAGCCGTATTCATTCTTCTTTTCAACTCTTTCATCACTTTGTGAATTCTTGTATGCTTGGTTTTTTATGGCTTTTACAACCATTCTACTAACACATCTATGTTTACACCTATTCACTTTAATGTATGAAATAGGTTATATCTTTGAGTTAATTACTTGCCAAATTTCCCATACTGTGGCATAAATTTAAACCAAGTCACACATCTAAATCAGCCCTGTAGGGGTAGGACCATTATTTATTCTTTATAAATGATCAAAATTAGCCATGTTGGGAAAAAACTACTTTATCATAATCAAATCTACTCTATTGGGGCACCTCTTATTATCATCTTTTTGGAGACCACGTTCTCCCTTTCCCTCTAATTCTAATATATCCATACTAATTTTCATGATGGCAGTAATTTAGTGTCCAACTTATCTTGAGACTAATCGATATTATAAGCGTGTAACTTACACTCTTAAATTGGGTGTATTTAAAGTTGTCCCTTACATTTATGGATTAAATCATTCCCATTCCCCCTATCTTGGGGACCATTATACCTCAAATTATATTTTGATTATTGATGGTAGCTATGTGTACAAACATTAACTCATCTAGATGTGATATATTCCATGGGTTAATCTCTCAGTTTCCCTCTCTTTTTGAGAGTCCATCCTTCTCTTTGATCCTAGTATGTCCTCTTGAGGGGGAATCATGGGTCATTTACAATTTCCTTTTGACAACTCTTTTCTTTGAGATGACATTGTTTTGCTTGAATTTCTCACTATTCCTTCTCAAAAAGGGGCAAAATGTAGGCATCTAATTCTTAACACTATTTGTGTTGAAATTGTCAATCTTACTTGAATTTCACTCAAATGCACATTTTAGGTCAAACTCATTAAAAACATGCTAAATGGTTTGATCTTGATTTATATAAGTGCCAATTTAGGCCAATTTATCCCTAAATTAGGCAATGCATTTTATGTGATTCCTAACTTTGCTCAATTCATTTTGAGTAAAAATAACAATTTTGCCTTTTTATGCTCTAGTTCACTCTTTTCTTCTAATTTGTTAGTACACATCATGTACCTTTGTTATTTTTTGTTGGTAATGTCATAAATTGGAATATGGTTCTAAAGCATCTAACATCACATTCTAATTATTCTCGAGTTAAATTATGACCTAGTAGTATGACTTCTTGACCATTTTGATTAATTGAGAGCCAATTTCCAAAGAATTTCATAAATATTATAAAAGACTAATCAATTCAAGTCAAGAGCTTAAGTGGATTTTCCAAGGAGGTTATTGAATATTTATTTTTGGAAACTGTTTCCTATTAATTTCATCACCTAAATGACATCTATGGGGTAGCATCCAAATCCATAATTGTAAAAAATATCATGATTATGACCTCCCAAACCTATTTAATGCCTCTCATACCTCATTAATGCTCCTTATTTCCAAATCATGATGAGGATATTTATGGATTTAATTAAAAATATTAGATTAATTCATGGCCACACATCTCAATCTTGAGATGGATGGTCATGGTTGATCCTGACCAATCTCAAAAATCTATAAATAGAAGGACTTAAACTACTATTTTAAGCTTAAATTATGTAAACTTATAATGCTACAATCCCTTCACAATTCCTTTGTGTTTTTATTATTATGTTATTTTCATTTGGGTAAGCTTTATTTGATAGGTTAGATTAGAGATTTATTTTATTAAGCTTAGGTTATGCATAGAGTTCTTTAGGTAATGGAGGAGCAAAGAAGCCATTGTTGAAAAAGACTATAGATCTAGATCAAGGGTAGAACATGCTTACAATTTCTTTTGAGTAATGGAGTCATTTGGGAAGGTAATGGTTGACTACTTTATTTCATTTATATCTTGTTATCATTAGCAACCCCCACATGAATATTTTGGCTTAGATTGTCAATTCTTATACATTATTTTATGATTTTTCATGAATAATGTTTGAATTGATCCTCTTCATAATCCACTCTATAGAAAGAACCTCATCATTAGGAATTGACAATTAATGTTGTTTGCATTAATCTTGTTTAACAAAAATAAGCTATTCTCTTGGATCCATACATACTTTAAAACTAGCCTCAATTAGCACTTTGGTCTTTTCCTTGAGGTTGTATTGAACTTACTTTTGATTCTCTTTTTCTATTTGGATAGATGACACATTCTCTTAGAATTATCAAACATTTTTCATATCTAATTGCTCTTTTTCTTTATCAAGTATTCCACCTTGATCTTTCAACTCAAGTAAATTAGTTTTCTTGGTCTTTTCCATACCAAGGATTGTCCTTTCTTAAGCACACTAGAATGTCCATGCACCTTCTTATGACTTGAGAGATTGCTTATACAATATCTTGAAATATGACCAACTTGATGATAACTAAATAAAATGACATAATTCATACCTTCTACTTGATGAATATTATGAATCTCAACAAACACACCATCTTATCTCTTAGGTTTATTATGCTCAATTTTGACTATCTTAGGTCTCTATACCTAGGTTAGTCTATTCCCATGCATTCTGGGAAAGAATCTATAAATATTTCCCATGTTATGACAATTATATTAGACTATATTATCCATACCTCTAGCTGACCAATTGCTCTTCCTTCTACACTTTTTTTCCATATGACCAAATCTATGATAAGCATAAAAATGATCATTAAAAGATCTTTCATACCTCATTGCAATAGGTTTATTGATGGATATTTTATTTTTGATCTTGGTGCTTGCATCCTTATTATCTTGAGATGACCTCTCTTGTTCTTTCTTAGTCTTGTTCACCTTGACAATAAATTGCTCATGATCATCCTAAAATGAATCTAGCTTGGTCTTCAATTGAATGATCTCATCCATTTTATCTTGTTCTAATTTATTTCTTTATAATTCAAGTTTGCCTATCTTGATTATGACCTTTTCATGATCATCCTTCAGAGAAACAAGATTAGTATTTAATTTAGGACATTTATTTTCTTTAGCTCTCATGCTTGAACTTATAGCCTCTAACTAAATTTTGAGATCTTAGATGGTCTCTTTATCCCTTTTCGATTCTTTATCCATGTTGTCCTTCAATATACATGCTTTATCTTTAATAATCTTTATAGAATAAATATTTTATTTTATTTCATCATGCTCACCTTGATTTGAACTCGACTTGGCATTTGTCTCTTTTAACTGAGTTTTGAGATGTTTGTATTTTTCATCTTTTGAATTTATATTTATCTTTGTAGCCCTTAATTGATCCTAAAAAATGAGAATATTCTCTTTATCATATTTTAATCTTGAGCTTTCCTTAAAGGATTTAAGATACTTATTGAGCTTGATGTACTCATCCTTAGTAGGTTTATATCTTGAGGCCATGATCTTATTATAATCATAATCACTCAACTTACCTCTGTACTTCTCAAAAACTACCTTGTACTGATTACACTTTTCTTCACTTAATTTTAGACATGCATAGGTAACCTGTATTTGATCCTTCAAATCTTGATTCTCTTTCTTTAATTACTTATCCATATTTGTACTTTAGATCACCTTTAAGCATTTAAACTTGCACATAACATCCTACTCTGATACCAATTGTTAGAGGTATAATCACTAAGAGGGGGGTAAATCAATGATTCCAGATAATATAATTCAATTCTAAAATCTTAAACATTAAACATACATAAATTTTATAAAGCAACATAAACATGAAATCACATACATTCAAAGCATACATAAGAGAATACATCACATGGATACATCATATATGTGAGAAACCCTCTTGGGGAATAAAACCCACTGATCCTTATAAGAAGGACTATAGTCTTATAAAACAAGATTAAAAATTTATACCAGCACCAACTGATCAGGGAACACCCATCCCTTAGTTTAGTGAGCCACCAATCCCATAAAGAGCTACTACCCTTGTCTAGCTGAACACCCATAACAACTAGACCTTTAGAAAGCTTTATCTTGCAAGGAGGAACCAATCCCCTAAGAAATTAAGTACCCAACTCAGGTACCTTGAATAGATAATTTTAAACACTTTTTTCTAATTTTTAACTGATGATGACCACCTTTTTCTGCACATTTCACCTCCAATCTCTCTCAAGCTACCTCTAGGACTAACTTTCTTAAACTGCCTCTTCTAGGCTCATTAGGTCCAATGACTTATGTGTCCTCCTACATAAATTTGATTAGAAAATCATGATTGATAATATTCACTCTATATTGGTCCTCAATGACCTATACCTTCTCTTTCAAAGGTTCTCTCCTTTAATTGAATCCACACGTGCACAACTCGCATAATTAGTCCAATTAGACCTTCTACTTATACCACTCTCTTCCTTTAACCCATCTTGGTCATCCATGATGATTTAATTTTTTTTTATAACTTTTAAATAGGTCCTCATATAAATTACCTATAAGAACCACACACTCCTTATCTTGGCCATTACCTCATTAGCCCCAAACCACCATTAGGTCTTTGTGAGACCTAAAATAATTAGGCCTACATACTCAAACATTATATGTGAGACTACTTGGACCACCTTCATCCTTTAAAAATGATTATAACAAATAAAAAATATTTATAATATCCCCTTTATTACTCCCATATGGGTTTATACTACCTAGAACACCAAATCAACACTTGAACCTACCAATTAGTTCTCTTTGGTCTTCAGGTCTTCATATACAAAAAACACAGTCTCAAACATATGAAGCAAACACTCAAGTATTTAACATATCTATATGATTAGATCACATGGGTGAAACATTAAATACCTATGATATACCTCCATGTATTTTATACACTTCAACATAGTCTCTAATAACTTAAATCAACTCTCTCAAAATGACCACTCAGACTTGTCATATACAGTCAAAATATAGTTATACTATATTGACTCTCCATATTTGATTAGAAGAAAAATATGAAAAAAAAACCTTATAATAAGACTTATATACTTATATAACATCTTCATACTTATTTTCTTCCTTAAATTTACATATAACACCTTCAATTTACCTCTTCAAGATGGTCACTCAAACTGCCAGTACATTCAATAAACATAGTCAACATCTAAGCCTTTGTTCACATTGAATATGGATTGATAAAAACTCTATAATCCATAAATATATTATTTATGGAGTCTACAACACTCTCCAATATTTATTTCATATTGAAACATCAAGACACTATCAAGAACAACTCAATTGTCCTTCTTGGATCACTTGTATAACATGGTCAAACACACAATCAACTTTGGAGCTTAATAACTTTGATTATACAAATATTAAAAAATTATAACTAGATTTTATAGATGATAATTTAAGTCCTTAACAAATTTTATTTGAAATACAATAATAAATTCATCCTATATCAAAACATATAGCTTAAAAACTACAAACTAGTTTTCCCTCATTAATTTAAATATTCAAATTCCAACAGTCACTGAGCAAATGTTAACATTAAACACTTTTACCTCATATCATGATCCCTAGTAAATTTTATAAAATTTGATACATTTATATCCTTGGATTATACTATTTTTTATCCTATGATTCTCACTATTGATCTTAGATTTTTGCTTCGATAATTATGTCACTTGGTAGCTCTACCTGCCTTCTGTGTATCCTGTAACATTCAATCAATGTGCTTGTGTCAGTTGGTAGTTCTGAATGACTTCTAAGCATATTTTGACATAAAATTCACATTAATGGATCAATAATTAAAATATAATGGACTTAGGTATATCATTATCTAGTCATATAAAATGCTCATCATTAGATTTATGATCTGATAAATGCTTACCATTAGATCTATCTAGACTATTTAACCCTAGACTTCAATGTATTTAAAATTGATGATATCTGGTCCATCATAGTTTTCTAGAGTAGATTTTAATATTTATATCTTGAGATATAAAATATTTCAAAACTCTAAATCTTCAGGGTACCTTCTTGGTACTATAAACAACATATCCATGAAAACCTTTGACCATAGTTGACTTTTTGAGTACCTATATTAAATGCACAAAATTTGTTGGATCACTCATATCTTCATGATGTGTAGTGACAATATATCTTCTCTTAATATATAATATGAATGTTTTTCATTCCAAAAGATCAAATGACACACCATAACTTCATCAAGATATCTATGGATTGCTCATAACTTCTTCTTTATCCTTACTGATCTATACATATGCCATATATTATTCATGCTATCAATCTGATCAATTTTTCAATAATGAAATATGAATCATGCTCTCTTTGACATAAATCAAAACCTAACATCAATGACCATGCTTAACAAAACTATAGATCAAGTTATGCATAATCAAGGTTATCAATCCCTATTCTTCCCTACTTTTGCATATAACCATCTACAACATTCCTGAGCTTAGATTACTTATATTTTCAATCTCAAGCACACTCAAAGTAATCAAGTTGACATTAATACTAGTTTAAATTTCACTTACACCAATATTTATTTGGGGATAACTATATTGGGCTTGATCCCTCCTTAAAGTATTACTATGCAAGCAATTCTCATAACAATAGGGTGTTAAGGATGTCCAGTCTACCCCACTAATAACAAACTTTGATATTTGTGCCAAATACATGTCTTAGAAACATGGAGGTTTAGGTTTTACATACAAAATAAGTTAAAAAAAATCATCTATAGGTATTATAACTTTTTTACATAAGAACAATCTTGGTAAACTCAGACACAGGTGCACCCAGAAGCTCAAAATAATTCTGCATAGCGGACACTAACACCAAAATGAGGACACTGGTGCCATATAAATTTATTTTCCAATTAGGGCACTACTATATAAGAAGTATTTTGACACCTGGATCCTATTTACAACACTTAGATCAACCCCTATCCTAGTTTATAGCCTCTAAATGTCCCATTTTAGTTAATTTCTAGCTAAGTACTTGTTTACATTATTTATTTTTATTTTTACAAATGTTAAAATAAGTCTATTCTATTTTAAATTAGTGGATATATTTATTGCATATTTTTATCTTGATTTATGATACCTAGACCCTTTAACAACCTAGGGCTTAAAATCCATAACACTAAAAGTTAAATAAATTGTCCACAAAAAAGTGACAAATATTTTTTTATCATTATTTAAAGGAAACCGAGGAAATCCAAGAATTATTAAGTAATGTTATAAAGAAGTATGTGTAGCCACTCAAAGATATAGTTTTATTATTAATATAAATAGAACCAAAATAAAACTATCGGTAACATGGTTTATGAAGATGTGAAAAAGAGGGAATATAGAAGTTGGAAAATAGATTTACAAACAAACTTTTCTGTCAAGGGGGAAAATGAAATGGGTGGTGCGGGAAATGTAGGAGATACCAAGTTATACAATTTTATAAAAATAGGACACTCAAATTAAATTGTCAAAATAAGATGACTTTCAACATTAAGAACTTTTGAGAACTTGCCTTAACCACATAAATTTGGCTTATCTAGTGAAGTATAAATATCATCACATGAAGGCTACATACATGAAAATTAAAATGGACCTACCTTTACACAACGTGTTTCCCTTTCCTCAGGATCCCTTGTAGAGTTGTCAGTCTACTATGAAGATTGGGTACTTGTGTGAGAAAATAGTTATCACTATATATAATTTTGGAGTCTTCTATCCTAGTATATTAGCCTACTATATTCCAATGGACCTTAGCTCTGTCATGAGGCAAACTTTGGAGTGTGAGCTTTGACTAAAATAAAAGGTGTGATTAATAATTATAACTATTGGTGTGATTTTAATTTAGATTTATATTTGCATTTTTATCATTTCCT
This sequence comes from Torreya grandis, assembly GCA_037957365.1. Taxonomy (NCBI): domain Eukaryota; kingdom Viridiplantae; phylum Streptophyta; class Pinopsida; order Cupressales; family Taxaceae; genus Torreya; species Torreya grandis. The sequence goes on from JARHVA010003712.1 coordinate 1,527,361, forward strand.
TATATTTTAAATGATTTGGATTTTAACATTTTTATGGATTTTTCTATTCCTCCTCCATACAAATTTAGAAAACCAACATGGGTGTGAAAAATGACTAACATGAGAAAACTTAATCTTAGTAGCTAAAGAAAATAACTTAGAGATCATGGTGTCTACGAGTCTTGTATTTGCATGTTAAGTATGAATGTTATCTTGAAACTGACCTTGGTATGCCCAAAGTGGAATGAAAATAGAGGAGACAAGGAGAATGAACATGAAATGATTGAGTAGCCTCAAATCATAAAAAAATGTGACAATGTGAAAAGGATACAATGACAGGTAAGTATAACTCTATTTCATAAGAAATGATGTAAATTTAGGGAAACATGCACAAATAAATTTTCTTAAAGGTGTTACCATAAAGGAAAAAAATTAATTTTGAAAGTATGAGATCATAATACTTAGCCATTGCCTTAATTTATAAAAAAAACACTATGGTTTAAAGTTAGTTTTGAAAAATTTATATATTTTATGAGAAAACCACAGTCGTATCCAAGGTCCACACTACAAATCATAAAAGATAAACCAAAGTGGGTAAAAATAAAAAAATGTTATTTTGAGGAAAGCTTAGTACTATCCAAGGTCTTATACTACAACTCATAAAAAAAAAGAATGAAAATAAATTTATAAAATGATAAATTCATGATCAAAGAGAAAATTTTAAGACTATACTGTGAGGTAAAATATATTCATGAGGATGGTCAACTCCTATTCACAGTATTACAATATAACTCATGAATTAAATGAAATTAATCAAGATAGTTTGAATAAACATAGGAACTAGGGCTACTAAGCATAATTTAATACTGTAGATTGGAGATCCTTGGAGGAGACCTAAAAAAATGTTAGTATTTATAGTATATGAAAGTATGATAAGAAAGTAAATATTTATTTTAAAATTAAGCATTGGTGGGTTCTTTGAAGACATGTCCTTCATTAGTTTGTAATCTATAGTTACTAGGACCAAGGATGTCTTTTACTAAGGACCCCACCATTTTTGGGCATATCTTCCTTCTTTATCATGTGTATAATATAGTTTGAGGATTAAATCAACAACATTAAAAGTTCATACTTTATCTTTTTATTATGTTGTTTAGTGATGTGAGATTTGTATTGGTGATTATGTTGTAAAGTAACCATACATCACTCATCCAAGAAATCTAAATCATGAAGATGGGATTCACATAATTCCTCATCAAGGATTACATTATGAAGAGAGATACGTAAATATGAGATTTCACAATATAATGGTAAGATTGATTCAAACCCATATAATAATGAAAATGGCATTGCCCTAGTAATAGTGCATATACTAGTGTGGTAAGACCAAAGTATGCAATAGATATGGAGGTACCAATCAGTAAGATATTATCTAATATTTTTTGGTAATATTTTATTCAAAATTTTATTGGTGGCTTATGCTTGGCCATTAAATTGAGTATGGTAAGGTGTTGAGAATTTATGTGTAATTTTAAATTTTACACATAATTATTTCATATATTTATTTTTGAAGTTTCCACCATTGTCAAAAATGTTGGTATGGGGAACTCCAAAATGACAAATGATTTGATTGAGAATAAACTTGGAAATAGTAATACCAATGACATTAGTAAGAGGCATATCTTCTAACCATTTGGTAAAATATTTAGTGGGAGTTATAATGAATACATGACCATCTTGTGATCTAGGTAATTTACCAATGAAATCTAATATCCACATAGAGAATGGTCAAGGAGACTCCATTATTTAGAGTTCAACTAGAGGAGAGTGGATTAGATCATCTTGAAGTTGACAAGGATTACACTTTTTAGCAAAATTAATGGCATATTTTTCAAGAGGAGGCCGAAACTAAGCCATATGTAAGTATTTAGGGATGTAGCATGACCAATATAGTGACCACCATAAACTCCCCCATGTGCATTTTCTAGGAGAGTAGGAACTTATTATATTACATAATGTAGTAGGGTTTCTTATACATTGTAATAGTAAAGAGTGTTATAACATATGACATATTTTAATGCCTATTTATGAATTCAAGCCTTTTCATGAAAATCCATGTTTGAAGGGTAAGTTTTATATTTGATGAAGTGAATTATGTTTTTATACCATGAGATTTATCAAATAGTAACAACCTCAATGTGAAAAATTAAATAATATTTCATGTGTTATAAATAGAAAGGTGTTTTTCTCATTTGAATAAGAAATTGAGAATCATGAAGTAATTGATTAGGTTTTTTGGTTCCCAGTTGTACACCTATCTAATTTGGTCTTGCACACTTGAATAAATATGGCAAACAATAATGAGAAACATGCTAATATGTCATTGTAGTCAGGGAAGGGTTTGGCATCAAGAATGGACCAGACTGGAGAAAATGATTGAGTGGCACCTATAGAGGGTATGATTAGCTCCTTGTTGCTTTTAGCTCTACCTGAACCAAGGTGAGAGGAACTATAAGGTAGCTTACTCACATGGAGAGATTTTATAATTCAATCTCCATGGGGCTTATTAGCATAAATAGACACAAATCCAACTAGAACACAACCAAACTCACTCACTCCACCTGGGAAGGGTTGTCACACAGAATGAGAAAATGTTCTATGCTAAACACAAGCTATTAAATACAAATGAGGGGATGACTACAATCTTCATTCAAAAGAATCATCAAAAACATAGGGGCTGAATAAAAAATTATAATGCTGGGTTTTACAGCACAAAACATCAACACATGTTAGATATATAATGTTTATACATATGTAGGAAAATAAAACTTAAGATATGTAAAGGGCATGTTATATGTAGGGTAGGATAGGGTAGGACAAGTTTATAGTTAAAAAAAGGGGAAGCAGGTGTGATAAAGGTCTTCAATCAACAAGGATTCTTTCAACATTCATAACATCATTTATGGAAAAGATGCAAAAAAATTAAGTGAAAACTAATGGAACTACCAGGGGTGATTTACCTTTTTTCATTTAATCCATAAACCTAGGGTGCCCTAACAATTTATTTAGAACCACATTTTTAAATATAATACAGAAAGGAATTTATAATCTAGATCTAAGCCCAAGATGATAACTAGTAATGAGCAGGGAATGAGTTGTCATATCAACAACATTTGCAAAACATATTAATGCACTTCATCAACACAAAATAGCAAAGAACCAAAAGTATCTTCATTAAATTTTTAATAAAATATTACATACATCAACATTTCAAAATGCTTCCATGGGGACAAGCATGGTAGATTTTCTCCATGTTGGATAGGGGAGACATATAAAGATGCTCTCAAAGATTACTAATTGCTATACAACTACAACCACTTTAGCAAGAGAGACAAAATGTACAAAATAGTGATCCCAAAATTTGGAAGAACCTATACTAAGGAATAAATGGACCAACACAATGACCAACACAATGGCCAACCAACCTCTCAAATAGAAGATAAAGCCTTATATTTATACATTTTTCACCTTGGAACTATGGGCCACAACTTGAAAAATTATATAACAAGCCTTAAATTATAACAAGATATTTCCAATTGGAATATCCTTTTTACCATGCCTAAGATCCTCATCCACTTGCAAGAAAAAAATCATTACTACAACTACATTTGCAAGGAATAATGAAGATTTGCAATAAACCTTTGATATTTTGACTAAATATGCTGGTGAATTCATGAAATGGATATTGAAATTCATAGTGGAGGATCAAATAATTATTTGTGATCATATGCAACCACCTGGAGATGCTCTTAATTTCTCACTTGCATAACTAGAGGGATAAAATTATTTGAAGAGCCAAATAAATTTTGTCCTCATGCATAATTAATTTGGAAATGCTTTCTTGTTACTTGATTTCAAATCATGGAAACTTATGGATAAAAAATATCTTCTTTGTGTGTACCAATGAAAGCCCATTACATGTAATGATTAGCATTAAAAAGCTCTAGCTATGATGAAAATAGAAAAGATCCATAGTCGTTAAGAAGATATGCTCTTGAATGGTAGTTAGAGGTTCTTCTACATTTCAAACCATTGCCGCATTAATGAAAGATCCAGCAATTTTAGCTTTTAAACTAAAGAATATCACATACTAAAATTTAACATGCCATATTAGATCTAACTAGGCATTTTTGGGGCCTAAGAGTAACTAATTTGATTGATTAGATCCAATATGGACACTTGTCACTTCCTCATGCAACATGGGCTCTTTAAATTTTTTGTCTTTGCTCAAACTATTAAATCTTGCTAGGCCAAATCAACATGTGCCATTATATTTTGATCAAAGGATCAAATGTCATTAGCTACTCAATACTCTATATAACATGGTTATAATGCATGTCATCACTGTATTCACTTTGGAGTTAGTTTGAAACCTTGACTTAATGCATCCCATCAATCTAAATGTGTACACTTAACCATGTACTATTAGTCAACAAGAACATTCTTGAGCATTATCATGCACCATAAGCTTGACCTTTTGAATTTGAACTCGCACCATCTGATCTTGATTTCTGAAGTAAATGTGCTCCATCAAATCATGATCTAAGGGGTAGGGCGTCATTGGATATTACTTGTTCTTGGCCTCAAGGATGTGTGACTTGGTAGTCCTATGGTCTTCTTGTGTACCTTTTACTATCCAAGTTTGATCATATGTCATTAGATCATCCTACCCCATGTAAATTCATGCCATTCGATTTGTCTCCATTTGAAAATAAATGGCTACTTCATGGGGTCTAAAATTGATGTTCACATGCCTATCTAGGAGCATTTTAATCCTAATGGTTAATACCTATAGCTTAAAGTTACCATCTACACACCAATCAAAAAATGTTCATGAGACCATCATACTTACAATTCAAAAATTTCTTTGGGCACTTTGTTCCATGATAATTTGATTAGTGGCCTCTTTGTCTTTGGCATTCCAATTCACTTGAGTATAATTATCTTTGGCTTCTCTTTAGCACACTTGTCCCATAATAATTCTTTCAAGAATTTTGACAAGATAATTATTTAAAATAAAATATTTGAGACAATTTCCCTAAAGGATTTGTCTTCACACTTTTCCCATAAGAATTAAGTCTTCAATCTTTTGTCTTTACCGAGACAATTATTTCAGACATTTTGTCTGAAACAATTTCCCTATAGAAATTGATCTTTATAATTTTCTTGAAGTAATTGGACCTCTACACTTTTTTTGAAATAATTAAGACTTATCTTCTTGTGTCTTTGTTGAGACAATTATTTCAGACATTTTGTCCAAAAGAATTTCCCCAAAGAAATTGAACATGGTACTTTTCCTAAAAAAATGAAATTCTTTTGAAATTTTTGCATGAGAAAAATGTTTGAAGGAAATAGGACTTTTTCTCTATAGCAACTTTTCCAAAATTACCTTTTGGGCCCTTCTAACATACCCTTTAGAAGTTTTGTCAAGGGCACCTACCCTACAGAATTACCCTTCGGCCTTTTGGAATGGCCTTTAGATATCTTGAAAGTGCCTTTTAGAATTTCTAAAAGTGTCCTCCAAATCTTATAAAGGTGCCCTTCAAAAGTTTTGAAAGTGTCCTTCACCCTCTAGACTTGTCCCTTAGAATATTTGAAAGCACCCTTCAAGAATTTTGCAAGGGAAAAATGCCCAAAGAAAATGACCCTTAAAAAAATTTGCAAAGGCAAAATGACCCTTTGAACTATCTATAGACACTTTGGTTGAAATAAACAAGTCCTTATAATTCTTTTGGGATTTTTTGTACAGGTAAAATTCCCAAAGGGTAAGTGCCCTTTGGAATTTTTGTCATAGATAAAAGGTCTAAAAAAAATAATATGTTGCACCTTTTTTGAAACAAAAGATTTCTTTTTAGGATTTTTGTGCAGGGAAAATGCCTGAAGGCCAAGTGCCCTTCAGACTTTTGGTCATGAACAAAAGGTCTGAAACAAATGACCATTCAGATATTTTGTAAAATACTTAGCCCAAAACAAATAAGATATTAAATTCTTTCAGACCTTTTGTAGCAAACAAAATGTTTGATGAAAATAAGTCTTTGTAATTTTTATTTGAGACAAAAAGATCAAAAACCTATTTTCATCACACATTGTGTTCATGAAAAAAGCCCAAAACATTCTAAGGGAAAGACACATTTGCCAAGTAAAGACCAAATTAAGACTTAGCCAATTTTTACAAAAACTTGACCTTCCAAAGCAACACTTTGAGATAGGATTTTGGCTAAGGACATAGTCATTTACATTTGATAAGGGCCCAATTACTTTAGTGAAATTTTGGGTACTAACACTGACTCTTAATTAGGGATGCATACCCCCTATGGGTATGCAACGAACCAAAAAACACAAGACTAGGTGCTAATCTATTAGGCTACAAAGTCAAGACTTAGCAATTTTTAGTAAACATCCATGAAGCCTTGAAAAAACATGATAGACTTACAAAAATAGATCAAGAGGATCTAGAAATGAAGACACAACAAAAAACATGAAGGGAAACTGTACAAATAAGGGCCACAACAAAGAAACAAAACACCATATAATATGGTATATTGTTTGGATTAAGTTGAGGAAATGCTCCAGATATTTTCTATTAACTGGCAGTTCTAGAATTCTACCATCCCTAAATCTCTTTAACTTTTCTAACATCTTGGTGGCTAAGATGAAGTAAAACAATCTCTGTACTTGCTTGAAAGATCTACTACTAAGCCATAATAGGACGACACATTGAAAAAAATCCTCTTTTCATGATTTCAAATTTGGATAGGACCATGCCAAAAGATTCTATTACTCCTTTAGCAGTTGTAAACAAACATGTTTCTTAGCTATAATCATGTGAGTACTAAACAAAAGTTCATCAAGATTAATAATATCATTTTTTCACTCAAGGTACTTCTTGGAATAAGTTTGAAAATTTTCATCCTTAGGGGCATAAAAGACAACCCCATATTCATTAAATTAAATTCTCTAAATAGCATCTTCATTATCAAACCTAGTCTTAAGAACATCTAGTTACTCAATAATATCCAAAATCCCAATGGAATCACCTAATTCCACACCCATGTCCATTACTTCTTTCAAAGCACACTCTAGATCTTCAATTACATCATGCTTAGGTAACTTATATGCTTATCTTATACTATCATCACAAACAAACTCATATGTCAGGACTCTCTTGACCACACTCTAAAATTGATCTATAATAGTAGCAAACATCATTTCTGTGAAGGCAAAAAAATTACTTAGGGAACCTTGATGATTGAACATAAAAATCTCATATTTGGGTGATGCATACTTAGGTTCATTTGAATATTAATCACTTGGTCCAGTAGTATCACATAGGGAATGTGGGAGGAAGCACTTGTCACACTAATCAATGTCAAAATCAAAATCCACTACATTTACTTTCACATTTAATATATCAGGCACTTCCATTCTGGGGTCCAAACTTGTCTCCTTCATATTTGATGCAAACATAGTAGTGAGACAAGGTTTTGACGAGTCACCTTTTAAACGATGATCTCAATCCTTATAACTTTACATGCAATAGAAAGAATGATAATATCTGAAATGAAGATATTCTAAATAGGCATTGATCTTCCTTGAAACTAGAGAATAAAATCAAAGTCACCACTATAATCAAAATTCTAGAATATAATAGTTAACAAACTATTGTGATTCATGATGAAAATAAAATTTGCTAAACTTGATGAGATAGAAAGCAAAGACACTAAAATTTTATAAATAATGTTCAAAAGGGAAAAGACACCTTCCAATATGTAGTATTTTCAGCTCTTTGTAACAAATGTGGCAGAAATCAATTATCAAGCCTCAAGAATTCTCAACATGTCCTAGTGGAGTGATGCAACATTGATGGCCAAGATAGTCTAACTATAGAAAATAACAAGTAGAAGACCTTAAAATTTGAAATAGTTACATCTCTATCTCTCTAAAAGAGTCCCCAACAACATGGGTGACAATAATTATTCCTCGGTAATGGCACTAGAAGAGTGTTGATTCCCAGTTATACACCTCTTTAATTTGGCCATTCACACTCAAATAAATGTGCCAAACAATGATGAGAAACCCACTAATATGTTGTTATAATTTATGAATTGTTTGGCATCAAGAATGAACTAGACTATAGAAAATGATTGAGAGGCACCTGCAATGGGTATGGTCAGCTCCCTACTACTTTTGGATCCACCTAAACTAAGCTGAGAGGACCTACAAGGTAGCTTGCTCACATGGAGAGATTCTATAATTCAATGTCCATGGGGATTATCAGCACAAAGAGACACAAATCCAACTAGAACACAACCAAACTCACTCACTCTATTTGGGAAGGGTTGTCACACAAAATGAGCGAATGTTTTATTCCAAACACAAGCTACTAAAGATAGATGAGGGGATGCCTGTAATCTTCATTCAAAAGAATCTTCAACAACATAGGGGTTGAATAAGATATTACAATTCTAGGATTTAAACCACAAAATGCATACACATGTTAGATATATAATGTTTACACATCTATAGGCAAATAACACTTAAGATATATAAAAGACATGTTATATGCAGGGTAGGATAGGGTAGGACACGTTTATAGTTATAAAAAGGGGTGGGTAGTGTGATATAGGTCTTTAATTAATAGGGATTCTTTCAGTATTTATGATATCATTTATTGTAAAGATGTAGAAAACTTAAGTGCAAGCTAATGGAACTACTAAGAATGATTTTCATTTTCCTGTTGAATCCATAAAGCTAGGGTTCCCTAACAAGTTATTCAACAACACATTTCCAAATATAATGTAAAAAGGGATTTATAATATATCTCTAAGCCCAAGATAATAACTAATAATGAGCAGGGAATGATATGTCCTATCAACAACATTTACAAAACATACTATTGTGCTTCATCAATAAAAAATAGCAAAGAATCATAAGTATCTTAATTAACTTTGTAATAAAACTTTACATACATTAACATGTCAAAATGCTGCCATGGCGACAAGCATGGTGGATTTGCTCCATGTTGGGTATAAGAGACATATAGAGATGCTCTTAGAGCTTACTAATGGATGTACAACTTCAACCACCTTAACAAGAGAGACAAAATGCACATAACAGTGACCCTAGAATGTGGAAGAGCTTATACTAAGGAAGACATATACTAACACAATGACCAACACAATGGCCAACCAAACTCTCAAATATAAGATAATCCTTATATTTATACATTTTTTACCTTAGAACTATGGGTCACAACTTACAAAATTGTAGAACAAGCCTTTAAGTCTATGAAGATTGCCATGCTTGATATCCTTGTCCACTTGCAATAAAAGAATCATTGTTGAAACTACCTTTATAAGGAAAGATGAAGATTTACAATAAACCTTTGATATTTTTATTAAAGAGGCCAGTGAATTCATGATCTAGACAGTGAAATTTATAGTGGAGGAGTGAGAAACTATTTATCATCATATGCAACCACCTAGAGATGCCATTGACGACTCACTTACACAGTTGGAGGGATAAAATCCTTTGAAGAGATAAACATACTTTATCCTCATGTGTAACAAATTTGGAAATGTTTTTTGGTTACTTGATTGCAAATCATGGAAACTTCTAAATAAAAAATCTCTTCTTTGTGCATGCCAAGGAAAGCCCATTACCTTTAATGATTAGCATTGGAAAGCTCTATCTATGATGAAAATAAAAAATATCTATGACCCTTAAGAAGATATGCTCTCGAATGGTAGTTGGAATTCTTATACACTTTGAATCATTGCCACATCAGTGAAAGAACCATCAATTTTATTTTTTAAACCAAATATTGCCATATACTAACATTTGAGACACCACATCAAATTGAAATGGGCATTTTTAGGGCCTAAGAGTGAAATATCAATTGATTGGATCCAATCTAGACACTTGTCACTTGCTTATGTAACCCAAGCCCTTTGAAAAGTTTATCTTGAATCACACCATTGGATATTTCTAGGATAGATCAAAACATGCCATTGGATTTTAATCAAAGGATTAAATACCATTGGTTGCTCAATACTCTGCATAACATGGTTATAATACATGTCATCATTGTGTTCACTTTTGGATTGGTTTGAAACCTTAAATTAATGTGCCCTATCAATTAGAATGTGTACACTTAACCATGTACGATCATTCAATGGGAACATGCTTGAGCCTTATCATGAAATTCAACCTTGGCCTTTTGACTTTCAACTCATACCATCCAATATTGATTGCCTAAGCAAACACACTCCATTAGATTATGATCTAAGGGGTGGGGCATCATTGGATATTACTTATCTTGGCCTCGATGATGTGCCACTTGGTAGTCCCAAAGGCTTCCTATATACCTTCAACTATCCAACTTTGATAATATGCCATAAGATCATCCTACCCTATGCAAACATGTGTCATTAGATGTAATTCCATTTTAAAACAAACGGATACCTCATGGGGTCTAAAATTAACATCTACATGCATATATAGGAGCATTTGAATACTAACAACTAGTCCCTATAGCTTAAAGTTTCCATCCACATGCTCATCAAAAGACATCCATGAGATTGTATTTCTTGTAATTCAAAAATTTATTCAAGGACTTCGTTTCATAGAAATTTGATCAGCGGGCTCTTTATCCTTGGCACTCTTGTTTGCTTCAGCATAATTATCTTAGACTTCTCTTTAACACACTTGTCCTAAAACAATTATTTTGGGCATTTTGTCAAGATATTTTTTTTGAAAAAAATGTCTAAGATACTTTCCTTAAAGGATTTGACTTCACACTTTTCTAGCAAGAATTGAGTCTTCAACATTTCCCCACAGAAATTGAGCATTATAATTTTCTTGAAGGGATTGGAACTCTGCAGTTTTTCCAAAATAATTGAGACTCAGATCCTTGTGTCTTTATTAGGATAATTGTTTCAAACATTTTGTCGAAAATAATTTACCCATAAAAATTGAACTTAGTAATTTTCTTGAAGAATTATAATTCTTTCAAACTTTTTTCATTGGCAAAATATCTAAAGGATATAAGACTTTTGCTCCACAACAACTTTTCCAAAAGTCCTTTCAAGCCCTTTAAACACACCCTTTGAAATTTTTGTTAAGGGTACTTGCCTTATAGAATTGCCCTTTTTCCTTTCGGAATGACCCTTAGATCTCTTGAAAGTACCTTGTGGACTTTTTGAAAGTGTCCTCCAGATCTTATGAAAGTGCTCTTCAGAAGTTTTGAAAGTGTCCTTCACCTTCCAAAGTTATCCTTTGGCATTTTTGAAAGTACCCTTTTGGAATTTCGTAAGGGAAAAATGCTCAAAGGAAATGACTATTTGGAAATTTTACAAAGGTAAAATGACCCTTCGGACTATTTGTAGACACTTTGGCTTAAATAAATAAGTCCTTAAAATTCTTTTGGGATTTTTGTGTGGTCAAAATGCCCTTTGAACTTTTTCCTATGAACAAAAGGTCTGAAAAAATAAGATGTTGCACCTTTTTTGAAACAAAGGATTTATTTTCAAGCTTTTTCTGTAGGAAAATTGCCTAAAGGGCAAGTGCCGTTTAGAATTTTTATCACAGATAAAAGGTCCAAAATAAATGACCCTTCATATATTTTTTGAAACACTTAGCTTGAAACAAATAAGACATTGAATTTTTTGGACCTTTTGTAACATACAAAATGTCTGATGAAAATAAGTCTTCATACCTTTTGTCCGAGACAAAAATATTGAAGACCTATTTTCATCAAATATTTTGTTCATGAAAAAAAACCAAAAATATCTAAGGGAAAGACACATTCACCAAATAAAGAATATATTAGGACTTAGACAATTTTAAAAAAAGCTTGACCTTCCAAAAGAACACTTTGAGATGGGAGTTGGGCTAAGAACATAGTCATTTACACTTGACAAGGGCCCAATTACTTCAGTGCAATTTTAGGCACTAACAAGGGTGAAATAGAGATGTTGATGAAATGAGAGAATCAACTATAGCATTTTGATCTCTTAGAATTGGTTCAATAGTAAAAGAGGTATTCTTTTGGTAAGCATAGTAGTAATTTGATGATATGTGATTAAGTTTTCACTTTTGCATTGATAATTCTCACTAACTTGATGACATATAAGTTGTGAGTCACCTAAAACATGTAAATATGGGATGTCTAAATCAATTACAACTTGCATGCTTAGTATTAGATCTTCATATTTAGCCATGTTATTGGTGACACCAAAAGTTAATCAAAATGTTAAAGGTATAATTTCACCATGTGGGTTGGTTAAGATACAGCCTGTCCTAACTCCTTGAAGGCACTTTATGTCATCAATGTGAAGTGTCCAAGTATATTCATGTAAGTCAATTGTAACTTCTAGTAATTATTTAATGACTACTTTTATAGTTAGTGGCAGAAGGAGTGAAATCAATTTCTTCTTGGTTATTTACTTCTAGATCAATAGTGAAAATTTGAAAATAATCTTTGAGATAAATTACTTGGTTAAGATCTTTAATGTAAAGATTTTTTTCATTAGTTAGAGTATCTTGAAGGTGGGTTGTAGATAGTAAAGAAGTTATTATGAGTTGGTCTATGATGACTTGTCATTTAATATATTTTTGTGTAAAAATTCAAAGGTCAAATTTCATCAATGGGACCATCCATTTATTGATTCTATCTCCAGGCAGGAAAGCTTTGGAGAAGAAATGATAAAGTGGACCAGAATGGATAATGACATAAGTAGTTTGATAAATCATATAATGATGGAGATTTTTTGTTTTGAAATAGATAACGAGGAAATCATGCTATCCTTTTGTATAACATTTTTTATAATTTACTAAAACTTGACTAATATAGTAAATACCATACTATATACCGATATTTTCTTGTTGGGAAAGCATTACTCCAACTATATATATTCTTATTAGGAAAGAATTACCCTAACTAATATGAGGGTAGAGGATGTATATATAATTAATGGATACTCATTTCAAGGTGGATGAAGAATGGGAGGATGAAGCAAATCTTATTTCATACTATCAAATGACTTTTGGCATGAATTTATCCATTCTAGAGCATTACATTTTTAAAGAAGATAATTGATAGAGTAAATATGGTAAGCCATTTATAGAACAAACCAGTGACTTGCCCCAAGATTTTCAAGGCATGTTCATATGTCAAGAATAAAGTGAGGAATAGGCATTTTTATGATATCTTTGATTTTAGTGGGATCAACATCAATACCTCAAAGGGAAACTAGAAAACCTATAAGTTTACTAGATGTAACTCTGAATACACATTTAAATGGATTAAGTTTGAATTTATATTTAATAAGTCAATAAAAAAAAATAATAGCTAAATCATGAAGGTGATTTTTATGACATATATATTTAGTAATGAGGTCATCCACATAAGTTTTGACAATTTGTGAATAATATCATGAAAAATATTGGTCATTACACATTGATAGGTGGCTCCAACATTTTTGAGACCGAAAGGCATTTTAACGTAATAATAGGTGCCCCATTTTGTGGTAAATATTATGTTGAGCTTCAGGAGCTATGTGAATTTGGTTATATCCTAAGAAACCATCTATGAGTGATAACCTTTAATACCTAGTAGTATAATTGCTGATAAAATCTATTGAAGGTAGGGGAAAGTTGTCTTTTGGAGATGCTAAATTTAGATTATGAAAGTCAATGCATTTATGAATAACCATTGTGAATTTTTTATGAACATGAATAATGTTTGAGATTCATTTTTAGTAATCCATTTTTTAAATGTAATTATCATCTAAAAAATTAATGATTTCTTTATGAAATAAGGTAAAAATATTAGGGAATAAGTTTCATTGCTTTTGTCTAATGAGTTTATCATCTGGATAAGTGATGATTTTATGTACAATGATGCTAGGATCAATTCCTGACATATCTTCATATGACTAAGTGAATTATTCATGATATTTATCAAATAAGAAACTAAATTTATCATGCTCTTCAAGAGTGATCTCTTTATAAACGGTAATAGGTCAATGATATGTTGGTGTAACCTATTCTATTTTTATAGTTTTTTTGATGAGCATAACATTTCCATCTTGGAAATGGTATGGAATAGGAGGGAGGGAAAAAATAGGATGTGTTTTAGGATCCACAATAGAAATCAAATTATTAAAACATGGAAATTTTTTCTTAAATTTACAAATTTTATGATGTTGGCATGGAAGCTGAGGTTCTCTAGTGTGGAAGAGTTCAAGTATAGCTTCATCACTAGGAAGTGTAGGTAAGGGTCCATAGTATTTGACATCCATTTCCAAATCAATGTTCTGATTACTATTTCTATCATATTTAGAATGTATTTGTCTTAAATCAATGTATTTAGTGTCTAAGGTAATTTATGGTGTAATAGTGGGTACAAATTCTATGTTGGAGATATCTGGTTGAGTAGAGTCAACCAGATTGGTAATGCTTGTATTAGTTTGTTCAATAAATGAAGTTTCATACATATTAAATTGTATAAATTAGTGGTATCTATGTGATCATAAGGAGGAAGATTTTTTATTTTTGAGACAATATGTTGTATTGTATTGGTTTATGTAGAAGGTTCAAAGTATTCCTGAGTCAAGATTTCTTAATTACCCATGGCTGTCTAATAAGGATGGATTAATATGAGGCACACAACTATTAGGATCTAATTCAATATCAAGTGATATATGAATGACATGGACATTATTATTAAAGGCATGCACATTTTATAATGTTTTTTGAGAATTTTATACATCTAAATCTCATGATTGGGCTTGGTTTATGATATAATTATCATCATAAGTGTGAGAAATAGTGTATGCATCTATTTCTATGGGAGAATCAGTAGTTGAAACACCTAAGTTACTAAACTTTCAAGTAGACATGGTTAAAGGATATTGAAATAATGTGGACACTCCATACTCATCACATATAAATTCATCTTTTATGTAAGAAGCTTCATAAGCAGTACATGGAGGGGGAATGATAATAGTAGCATCGATTAGGGGAATGGTGCTATCACATGGAATAAATAAGGAGGAAGCCATTACATAATATACAAAGGTAATTTAGTGGTATTATAAGTGTTTTATAATTCATTTCATTCATCTTCATCTGAATCAATAAGAGTAACATGTAAATTAGGAATCATGTTAACAAATATAGGGAGAGGTGTACTATTGATGTGGTGAGTAGTTAGAATGTGATATTAAGATTTAGGATTTGGTAGTTTTATACTCCATAGATTAAGATCAGATTCATGGTTGTAATGTTTTCCATTATGAATAAATTTGATACATTGACTACCTAAAGAGGAAATATCCTACATATGATGTTCCCATGGGTGACCATGGATCATGTTACAAGATAATGGTAGATTAAGAACCATGAGATTAGTGAAAATTATCTTAGGTCCAATAGCAAGTGGGAGGGAAATACAACCAAGTGGTTTTTGATTGGTTTTAACAAATCCTATACACATGAGATGTGTTTGTTTAATATTCTATTTGGGGTATCTAATTTATTGAATTAACCAAAGAGAGGAAACATTAATACCTAATCCTTCATCTAAAAAACTTTTAAAATAAGTGTATTATTGATTACAATTTCAATGAAGAGGGTTGGATCATCAACTCAAAAAAAAATCATCATTAATCATATCCTCTTCAATAAATTCTATGGATGATTTAGGGGATGTGTAAATGGTTTCATTTGTATGCAGTTTTTTAAGTGAAGGACCAATATAAACAATTTATAAATCAAGTGATGGTGGTTCTTTGATATGTTATAATTGTTTCATAATGAATTTGTGATGATATGGATAAGTACGAACTAAATCCATTAGGGGAATTTTATAAGGCATTGAATTAAGTTCTAATAAATTCCAATGAAATTTAGAGGATGAAGAAGCAACATGAGGCTTTTGAGGTACATTATTTTTCATAAGAATAGGAGAACTGGGTTGTAGTTTTGTTTGTGGAAGTGTTTCCTCATTTTATTCAAAAGATGTGGGTGCAGTAGTTATAGTATATTTAAGTAGTTGTTCCTTGATGGAGGGTTTCTTAAATTTAGTGTCAGGGTCTTTATTTGTAGGTTTTAATCTATAATTGAACTTTGCTACATTCACATATTGAGAATTGGTATAATATTGATCATAATAAACATTGATTGCATAAACAATATCATTTTAATGTTGTGTGTTAGAGGTAGAATAAGATTTTTGAGGTTTGGAAGCTATGGTTTTAGTAACTTGTTTGTTTTGATATGCCTTAATATAATCATGATGACATAATTTGATCATAGAATTATGGTCAAATGTGTCTCCTAACATGAAATAAACAAAATTTTTGACAAGCCCATGATATTTTTAATGAGAATGACCCACATCAACATGAAACCAACAAAATTTATTAGGGTAATACCATGAAGGTGTGGAAGTATTATAGGTGAAGGGTTTAGATGAAGATAATAACTACTTCATTTGTAGTACCTTTAATGGTGGATGGGAAGTAAGTTTATTATTTACTTTGTCTATTCTTTCTTTCATTTTAGGAGTAGTACTTGTAATTATGTTAGTTAACGTTTGAAAAGATTCTTTGGTTGATCTGTGAATTGGCTCAAATAGTTTCATAAGGAAATCTTGTCTTTTAGCTTGATCAAATGCTTCATTTAAATTTTGTGGAGTTAGAACTTATACTGAAGTGAAGGTGTTAAAAGAGTTATAAATAATTTTAAGATATTATCATCATTCATGGTATGATCTACTTTATGAGATAATGATTTCCATCATTTGATGAAATCATGAGATGATTCAAAGGCTGATTACTTAGCATTGATAAAATGACTAATACTTGTTGAAATTATTTGACTAAATAATTAACTAAATATTCTAATTGTGTGATGGAATGTTGAGGCAATTGATTATACCATTCTAAAACATTGTCTGTAAATGTTTTTACTAGAAGTTTGGTAGTAATAAAGGTATTTGTTTGGATCCATTCCTTGTAGAGATTTTCAAATGCCTTGAGAAAAAATGTAAGGTCATTAGTTCCATCATATTTAATAGTTAGAGAAATGTTTCCAATATCAATGGATATAATGAAAGGATCTGAAGGTTCATTTTGTATATTTTGAAGTACCTTATTACGCATGAGGGGTTGCAAAATGATATTCCCATTTGCATATCTAAGAGGAAGAATACAATTTTGATTATTTTGAGGTACTATTAGATTAGGTTGATTAATCATTCTTAATAAATGATGTTTCATTTGCATCATTTTAGAGGTGTTTGTTTTTTGCATAACATTCATTTGTTAGACTATTTGTGTAAGAATTTGAGTAGTATTAATTTGTGTATTTTGATTATTAATATTTAAAGGTGGAATATTATGATTGTAAGAGGAAGGATGTTATTTTTGGTATGAGGAACATTCCCGTTATTAGGAGTAGGAATGTTGTCTATTGTAGGATTCCTTGTGGGATTATTCATTAAGTTTGTGTTAATTGTTCCAATAGTGTAATAAGGTAGTTTGGATAAGGTAGTATCCTGAAAAGTTTGAAATGGATTTGAACCATCTACATCATTAATTTAGGTGATTTGAATCATGTTTCAATCAATAGATGAAGGACAAGAAAAAGTTCACTGTGAGGGATTATCCTCTTGGGTGGCTAAAGTAGGTAAAAGAGAGCAACTCATGTATCATCTAAATGGGTTAAGATTATCAATCAATATTTTGATAGGTAATTTCATGATGTTTTAGCAAGAGAAAAATAAAGTTAAGAATGTGTAAATTGTGTTTGAGGAGGAAACTTATGGGAATAAAAATAAGTCAAACAAATACTATAAAGGATCAAAAAGATGGAATTAGGGTATGAAAAAAGATCGTGCTAACCAAATACTATGCAGTCAGATAGGTCAATACATTTTTAAATAGGCAAATAAAATGACAAAAGGTAAACTAGGTCAACCAACTAATAGAGAGTAAAGTAGGTTGATGTAGTAGTTTATTGAGTTGTAGAAAGTCAAATAACTTGAGATAAAACAAAATCATCCAATAAGCACATAGTCAAATGGGTTGACTTAATTAGAAGGAAATAAAAATAGGATAATTTGTAAATGACTAGGTCGAGTTGGTTGATTGAGTTATACACGAAGGAAAAATAAAAGTCTATAATAGACTAGATCAAGCTAGTTGACTGTATTTTGTATAAAGGAAACCATAACAATGTATAATAGACTAGGTTGAATTAGTCAACTAATTTTTGTAGGAAGGAAAATAGAATAGTCTGTAATAAACTAGGTTGAGCTAGTCAACTAATTTCTATAGAAGGAAAACATAACAGTCTATAATAGACTACATCAAGGTAGTAGACTAAGTTTTGTAATCTAGGAAATACTTAAAATGGTTTGAATCTAGATGATTTAGTTTTGTTTATAGAAAAGAGAACTAAACAAACAAGAAGCTAGGTCGAGCTAGTTGATCTACCTACAACACACAACACAAACCTTGTATCAATGATGACTAATAAAAATTTGTAATAAAACATAGAATAAAAAACAACAAACAATAATAATGAAATTTATGATCTAATTAATTTTTTGAAAATAAGATCGAGAAGTCATACGAAAGGTTTTTATTGAAAGTGTAGGTTTCCAAAGATACATATTCATTGAATAGTGTTGACCCAATATTTTAGAGCACTGACTATGGAGAAAGTATCATTCCCATAACCCACTAAACCTAATTTCAAGGGAAATATCTAAGTATCTTTTTGGTAGTAATCTCTAACCAATGCAACAAAAAAAAAATAGAAGGTTAGATTCCCAAGGTTCAATAAAGAAATAAATCCTATTTTTTTCTAAAATATCATGAGGTAGGCAAAAACTAAAGACCATGTTTAGCTCTATACTATGGATATGACTATTAGGGAAATCTGGCCCTTCATGCCATGATATTTGTAAATGATATACAAGGATTATAAACATAATATTGAGTATCCCTTTATGACAATAACTAAGTAGTTTGAAAACTACCGATACACAATTTCTAGGGAAAACTAAACAAAGTGTAAAATAAGAGTAAAAATCAAAGTTTCAAAAGTTAATTTACCATTTTGATAAAATAAATAAAAAGGTAGGCAACTAAAAAATTAAAATGAGTTTAATAACTATCAGTGTAATTTAATTTCCTTAGCTTGAACTAAGAATAAAAATAATAAAAACAAAGTCAACTTGGTTAACCAAGTTGTATAGACAAAACATAATAGAGTCAAGCTAATCAACTTAGCCTATTGGAAGATAGTCTAGAAT
Source organism: Torreya grandis (assembly GCA_037957365.1). NCBI lineage: Eukaryota > Viridiplantae > Streptophyta > Pinopsida > Cupressales > Taxaceae > Torreya > Torreya grandis. Next base: position 1,546,727 of record JARHVA010003712.1, read on the forward strand.
GAACACAATCAAGTGAGTCAACTTATTTTCTGGATAAAAAATAGACACAAAACTAATTCAAGTTAGTCAACTTAGTTGACTATAAACATATAGTTTTATAGAACTTAAAAACTAGTAAAGATAGTACATAAATTTAAAATTTGAAAAATAGTGAGAAAATAGATTTACTTAAAAATTTGATAAAGAGAAATTAATAATTGGTTAGAGAGAACCTAGAAAATAATAAACATTTAACCAATTTTATTGAGTAGTTTTCTTGAGAAGACTAAATTCTTGTTTTAAACTATGTTGTTTAGTTGGAAATTTGAACCTGTAGTGATAAAAAATAGAATATTTAGATAGAATCAAGCCAATCAACTTAGTATAATGAAATTGGTAAATGATAAGAAAAATAGAACCATATTGATTTGATCGACCTAGTTGTTAAATGATAAATGCAAAAAATAGAAGAATTGAGTAGATAGACCCAGTGAGACATTTAAGGTAAAAAAATAAATTAGATCGATTGAATCAATCTATTTTTATGATACTAAAAATTCTATGTGCGTAAAGTTGAACAGAGTTGACAAGCTAATCTCAGTTTGAAAACCTACAAAAATATTCCCTAACTAGGTCGATCAGGTTGACAAAGATATAACAAGCTATACATAAAGCCTAACTAGGTCAACAAGTTTGATGAAGTATGGAAACCTATGCATAAAGTTTTAAACTAGGTCGATAGGGTTGATCCTCAGTTGTTTATTAAGACAAATAAAAAATCTACAAGGGTTAGATTTATGTTAGGTTCTCTAGAATGTATTCAAATGAAACTAGGTAGATCTATACTTATGTTACTCAATAATATTCAAGTTCAAATAAAGAAATCGACTAAGTCCATTTGATAATATGTTTATATTGGGGTCATGTCCAATAATGGATCTGATAAACCTACACTAAGGGATATCTTATCACATAATATAATAGGAGAGGTTTCTAAGGTCTATATTAAAATGTTATTTTATGAAAACCCTAGCTAGGTTTTATTATTATTATAATAAATAAGCTAATCTACTAAATATCATGTAATCTAATCTAGTAAATGAATATGTAAGATAATTTAGTGCACCAAAGTTTGTGACACAAATGGGGAATAAAATTAACATGCAAAGACAATTCTATCTAATATAACATAAAAATGATTTAAGCAAGGAGATATACAATTCAATCCATTAGTTCTACAACAATTATCAAAATATGAATGGATAGGAATATACTTACCTTGTTGAGGTGAACCCATCATGCTTCAATATCTCCCTTGGCCAATGATGCTTTGTAAGAGGTTGTTGGGGGCTTGTAAAGATCATAAGGAAATATTAGCTCTAGGATATAAGACTTCTCTTGTGCATCCAAGACCTCTAAAAGATAAGTGATGCTTCTCTAAGGCAAAAACCTAAGCAATGAAACATTTTATTGATTGTATAAGAAGACTTACAAGTAGTAATGAAGTACAATTGAATGATCCTCTCCTTTAGAAATGAAGTCAAGGGAGTATTTATAAACATGTAGTGACATCAAACCCTCTTGGTAATTTAGTCGATGCAGTTGGCATGATCGACTTTGTTAGGAAGGAAATAGAGCTATTGGTCTTGAACTATGTCGGTTTAGGCCAACTAAGTTTCATAGCATATGCTAGATTCTAGAATGAGGTTGACCTAGTTAACATAGTAAGAAAAGTATTAAAAATGGTTTTTTACTTAGGTAGGGTCTATTATGGGTGGTGAACTACTTAGGGAAGTGTATAATAGGGTTTTAATGCTTAGGAAATCAAATATAAGTAACTTGTATTAGTTTTAAGTAGTGTTATAGGGGTAAACAATCCTATAAAGCACCAAAGGTCTACCAACCCCTTTCCCAGTGCATCCTTTAAGGCATGCACTTAGAGAGATTGAGATTTTATGGGTTCCTACAAGAGAGTAAGCATCAATAAATGATTAAGTTTAAAAATATTTTGTGTATACAATGAGTATAAGGATTTACAAAACCATCAAACAAGGGTAGTGTAAACACCCTAATTTAGTCATACAACCACAACTACTATATATTTTATTACTATTTCACATGAGGGTCTTAGTGATGTTTATATTCCTTATTCATGTGGTCCTTTTAAGTATTTTAATCTTTATTATGTATTTTTTCCCTATTTATGACACTCGCAATAGTCACATGTTACCTTTTCCTAGTCTTAGGGGCCTCTAGCCTATCCTCCCTAATTTTTGATTTGTTTTGAGCCTTAGGACATTAGCACCACTTTTAGGATGCTAAATGGTGCTAGTTTCCACTTGTGGCTTCAGTTTTTGATGGGACCTTTCAACCATTTTTGAGTCTTAACCCTTACATGAGCTTTCTCTTATGTTTTTTTATATATTTTTCATGACTTGTCAGCCAAAAAATAAGGTATTATATTAAAAACAAATATCCTCCTATATATAGAGCCTTATAAGGCATTTTACATCTAGAAATTACTATTTTGTCACTTATTTACATAAAATCAACCAATAGTACAATTCAAATACTCTGCATACTACTCAATTTTCATACCTAGATATTTGAATGCTTGATCAAAGAAGGGCTTAGGAGAAATTCATTCTAGCATACCATGCAAGTTGATGGTGCACATTCCCTAAGGGAGAACTACATGTGATCTGAGATCCCTAACATTGGGTTTAATGTAGGTAACAATTAGGATAACAATGGTTCTACTCTGTGTGATCATAACATCCCACAACCTAATTTTCCCTTTCCTTTTTGCATTTGATTATTTCATTATTTTATGTGTGTAGGTATTCATTAGGGTTTTGGGAGAAGATTCATCCAAAATAGTGACATAAACAAGTCCCCACATGACATATAATCACATATAGGACCCCTATAAGCTCCCTCAACTTACCTAAAATTTACAAATAATCACTACAAAAAGGACATTATTGCCAAAACTAGACACTAGCACCACATGGTACTATTGTCCTAAGAGGGGCACTACTGTCTAGATCTAGATCTTGATAAATAGTAAAAATATGAAAGATTATTCTATGTCTACTTAGCCATTTCCATTATCCTAATATATGAAAAACTTTGTGTATATCCAAATAAGTTCCTTTTCTCTTTACACTTACTATTTTGGTAAAGTTCCATAGAATCAAAAATTTTAAATTTTATTCTAGATTAGTAACATACCCAAACCCTTTAATCTAGCTTAGGATTTACATAGTCAAACCCTAAAAAGTTAAAACATTTGGTGAACCCATATTACTTTAAATATTACTTCAAATCCCTAATTTTCCTTAAGGTTTACCTTCTCTAAAATTTGTACATTAAATTAAGGTTATAAAAAACATTTTTTCTATTTTTTTGGCCTAACCTAGATAATTTAATTAATCTTATACTAGGGTTTCATTATTTCATTGGATTTAAATATTTGAAACACAAACCCTAAATCAAAAACTCTAGATCCACATACTAGGTCCCTATGCATACAAATATTAGTAATTAGGGTTTCAATCATAATCTTATTTTCTATTACAAACTTTGTTCAAAAAAATAACACATTGCACACATACTTATGTTATATTATGTTCTACCTCTTGTGTATTTGTTATTCCTTGTTTACACTATCTTCTTTGGTAAGATTAAAATGGCATCTAAAAATTCTTCTACCCCTCATCCACTTCATTCACTCTTGAATTTATCTCATGATTATAATAATGAATGGAATAATTTTCAAGATTATATATTAGAGCATAATAATGACTTCATTTATAATGATGATGATGACTATTGTTATAATGATGGATATGAGGATTACTATGAGCATGCCAATACAAATAAACATGATGATATATTAGATACACCATACTCTCTTTACTCTTATTCTTCTCTTATTCCTAAAAATCAAATTAACAATATAATTCCAAAAGAACCTCTTATTGCTAGTGTTTTATTTCAATGTGATCCTAGATTTTCAACTACTTTTGCTACTTCATTATTCAAATTAAATCAATATAAGTGAAGTACACAAAAACCACTTTTTTATGATTCAAGTAAAGTGGATAGGAATAATACATCTTCTTTACCCTTCTCAATCACATTTTAAAAAGCAAATATAAATGATATTACACCTTTTAGTAATGCACACACTACGGTAGATGAAATTACTTTATCACCCTCATTCACATTTTAAGCTCAATACAATGATTATTTTCAATAAATTGATAATTTATATGTATTTAACTCTTCTCCTATATGTCATAATTTGAAAAAAGAAAACATAGTCGTTACTTCCCTTTCCCTTATTCCAAAATTGAAAATGATAATCATGCTTGTATTTCAAAAATGACTAGTGAACAAATGCCTTGAATTACACCTACATATGATAATATGTTGCATAGTAGTAAAATGTTAAAATATTCTTATTCTCTTTCTCTTAATGATCATGTGGGTGATACTTATTCTACTCTTACTCTTACAAATGAATTAAATTCTAATTTTGATGAACCATGGGATAATGATAATTATTGTGATTATGATGAAGATGACATAGAATCTACACCTTATACTTCTTATCTTACCTCACATATCTCTCTTATTAAGCTAAAAAATAGATCACATGTCAAACACACACACACACACACACACACACACACACACTTATTCTTATGTGCATAATTTACATTCACTAGAGAATAAAGAACCTTATATTCAATTAGTATGTGATACTCATTCACAACTTAATAATATAATAGATACCAATGAAATCCCCCTCAACACCCCTTACTATAGTAGAACCTATTTCTCAAACAAACCTAAATAAAGGTGGTATCTTATTCTATTTTAACCATGCCCAAGATATCACACCTCCAAAGGTTATTAAGAGCACATCAACCCCTTATAAACAAGATTTCTCGTATAATATACCAATGGCTAAAATAAACAATAAAATTAAAGCATTAAACAAATCCATTGATAATGATAATATACATTCACAAGTGTTAATTTATTTAATTCATGATGTGGGTACTTTGAAAAAAAAAGTACATCATCTCAAATTAGAGAAAAAAACATACAAATCTCAGGCTAAGGCTAATTTTATACATAATAACCCTATTCCATGTAAAATCTCAACTATGAGGTTGCCACACAACTTTTAGATACTGATGTTACCTATATTTGATGGATAGGTAGATCCATACTTACACCTTCAAGATTATGAGAAAGCCATGGCTCATATAACAAATAAGTTAATTCTAATACAAGTGTTCCCAAAGTCCCTAAATTTAAAAGCACTAGATTGGTTCTAGCATAAAATCCCTAGTGGATCTTTATATACATATGAGGAGATATAGATAGTCTTCTCTGGAATTACATACATAATAAGGGACCTCTAGTCATACATGAGAGATTAGCTTCATTACATCAGGGTGAGATAAATTCCACATATGAATAGATTATGTAGTTTAAAACTTGTTTGCATCAACTAATTTATCAACCAACATATTTAGAAGTATAGTACATGTTTTCTAGAAGTTTAATCTATCCTCTCAAGGAGAGATTGCTATATAAGACATCTAAATCATCCAAACATCTATTCAATGTAGCTATAGCATTAGAGGCATAGTTGGGATTAGTAATTACACAACCAGAGGTAGATTTGGATATAAACCCCTCAGAGCCTCAATAATCAAATTTGGTATAAGAGCCTAATCCACTTCCAATTTAGAAACCAATATAACATAAATAACTAATAAAAATACTCAATAAGGGAAAATAACCACTCTACACAACAAATTCTATAGTGAGTAGAACATAGGATATACCTAGATGGGTTAAACAATTTTTAGATAAAGATGGGCCTCATGACATCTTTCTTAAACTATTAGATATGGGATGATCACACTTCATTCTACTAATCATCATCCACCACACCATTTGCACTGAGAAGCACATAAGCATTATTTTAATTTTCATCAGATAAATGGACACTCAACTGATCATTATTATGCACTCTAAGCTTGCATTGACTAGTATGCTACTCCAGGTATCATAGAGTTTACATAGGGTCACCATGACCTCATTCAACATAATCTCCTAGATCAAACTCGTTTATGACAAAGTTATCCTAGGATGTTACTTTTAAGTAACCATTGGTTACTCATCGTATGAGACCTATGACTTCTAAGACATCCATTTATCAATAGTCCTATACATCATAACCTCAACATCTATGGTAAACAATTCATATAGTTTAAAATTCACCTATAATGAGTACAAAAATTAAAATATTTGGGAATAAATACAAACCTAAGGGCACAATTTTAGTACAATCACCAATAAAAATATATAGAAATAATTACAAAGCTTAAAACACACCTCCAATGTGTACATCAATTAATATATTTGGGAATAACTATCAACCCAAGGGAAAAATTTTAATTTGACTAACAATAAAGATATATGGCAATCATTACAAATATTAGAGCGTAGATTCAGTTTGCACATCAATTAAGATATTTTCAAGCAGTCATACAACTCAGAGTGTAGTTTCAAAATGTCAACCAATCAATATTTTTTCATCAAAGTCTACACACTCTTACACTATCAATATATCACAAGTTGCTCTAATTTCATAGTCTATATCGACATAAACACATCATGAGTAGTATGGTTGTTGGTTATTCATTCCACCTGGGTTCAGATAGGGCATCTCATTATAACATATTAAACATGTAAACATCTTATGAGATATAAACAAAAACCATATACTAATAAAATACAAAAACTTAATCACCTACACATATGCATAAAACATTCATAAACCATATACAAATCAATTAAATTTATTCCAACCAAATTTTTTTACAAACATCTACATTTTAAACATTAAAACTAATTCAACATAATAATGTATACAATATAAAAATATCCAATTGATAATACACAATGAAAAATTAAACAAAAACCATCTATATATGTATAATTTAGAACATCATTTCAATACAAATATGGTGCATCACTCAATGATCTGAACATGACTATTGGGACCAACTCCCTCACTCTCATTCTCAAATAAATCAAAACTAAAATTAGAGGCCCCACTATACCTATGTGATATTGAACTATAGATCTACCTACTCTCTCTCTCGATACATGCCCAAATCAACCATACACTTGGCATGATCTTCCTAAAGTTGTATGTAGTCAACTACTATATAATTACTAGCCCCAGAACATTAGGAGTGGCCATAGTACACCTCTATAGATCAACATGTAACTCATCTCTATCTACTATCACTCACCTAAATGCCATAATAACTATCACACCCTGGTCAAATAAATGGGAATGCAACCCAACAACATTTTTGGCACTCTCTACCAATCCATCCTCCACAACATCATCATGGATATGTCATGCAACTCACATAGTGCTGGCTCAATAATGACCTTACAATATTCATCATCTCCTACACCTACAAGTATTCCATATAATTCATAAGAACCCTATCATATAAACACGTAATCAAATTTACATAGAACATAAAAACATGTTATCTAACTTACCATTAACATCCATCAGGGGTTATACATCCAATACCTCATCCATAATCATCCCACCTCTTGAAAAAAAAGGTGCCCATCTATGGTCAATCCACCAGGATGCATAATCCTTGGTCACTCCAACATCATCTATATCTGATTCCCCAATGTTAGGATTATGCTCTATCAATGACATATGAGCTATTTCAACAATAAATGACCTTGACCTACTACCTAATCTCATAGGTGCCTAAGAACTCCTCAACCATACCATAAGTGTTAGGGGCACATCCTATATAATACCTAACTATTGTGTGACCCTCTCATACTAAAATTAATCATACACATTATCCTAACAATAATGTATCCATTAGCTAACTCAAATCCACCTCATTTGTATGCTATCCTAAGGCCAACCCTAGTATCCCCTGTAGGGTCTCCAAATGTTATACTCTACTATAAAATATCTAGTAACAACAAAAATTATGTAATACTCTTCCTTTGTGCATTCCCTATACTGGTCCATCTCATTGTAAATACATACAGATGGGTGCATCCATATTATGCACATACCACTAGCCTACTCAAAAATATGTGTTCATATGCCCAATAGTGTAATAGTGTTGACACATTGATACCCCTACTACTCATTTCCTACGTAAAGTGGTATAGATCCCTATATAGATGAGCCAACATGGTACAACCCCAAGAGTAAATGAAGACATACTCTTTGATGTCCTTTAGTATCTCATGCATCCTTTAGGAATTTTAGATGCCACTCCCATCTATACAAACAAATGATGATAACAACATGACTAGAAATTTATGCAATCATAAAACATAGGCCATCATAATCATGGTTGATAATATATCATTCTCACTCCCTATACAATGAATCTCTACCACCATGGCTATGAAGTAATTGATGCCTATTGTATAGCCTAAGGACTAGTAGCCTCCTAAAATATATCTTGTTGCCTAAAAATCATCAACTATAAAAATTGATATACATCCTCTAGTGTCATAGTCATCTCACCCATAGGTAGCCAAAACATACACATGTTTGCATCCACCTCTCACATCATATAGTAATCATATGATTATACCAAGGCATATGCTCTAGGAAAGAAATGTATCTTAGGTCTAATCTCTCATCACCTCCATCTCTACATCATCTAGGGGCAAACCCCATAAGGTCTCCATCATCTTCCTTATGCATAACTCTCTCATGCGAGCATCCACCTATAAAACTATAACCAAATTAGACATAAACAAATAAAACTAAATACAAAAAATAATAAATTTCATCATAAACTACTCAATAATACGAAGCATCACATGTTAGGATTGTTGGACACTAGTACTATATAGAGGATAATAGTGCCACACCTTGGACACTAGTGCAAGGACCTAGATAAGAGTGTCTAGAGTGGGACACTAGTGCCAATATATGCAAAAAAAACCTAAACCAATACATTTATAGAAAAAAAAGTAAATAAGATAATAAAAATGATAAAAATAGGAAAAAACTAAGTCACTTACCAAGAAAACCTCCTCCCTAGCCTGAATCTATGCCTCAACCTCCTCATAGCATGGCAAGATAGATCCTCATCTCCTCGACAAATTTATCTCACTCAGACATAAAATGTTTTCAACTCAAATGATCTACATGAATCACAAATGAATCAAAATTATCTATTTAAGTCATACCTTACCCAATTCCACCTTATTAAGGTTACCCCTGTGTGCTAATTTCACTAACTGATACAACTCTCTTATTATTGCCATATCTTGATAACTGTAGCTCCAATTCATGAACCATTTATTGAACATGGGACTTGAAAATGATAAGATATGTCCCATATTGGTTAAACCAATTACCTCATCATTATCAAATCACAAAAAAAATTCACACTATATTTAATAATAGAATAAACCAAACATCAATACAATTACACACTAAATTATCAACTTTGACATATTAAATACATTATTCAAACTAAGTAAAAAATAAAAACTACTAATTAACACTAGCATAATCAATATTTGCCACATTTAGTTACATATCCTCATCATAGTCTTGGCTCTCTAAAAAAGGGGGGGGGGAAATATGCATAGATTACTTTAGACATACAAATTTGCATTTAGATTCATAGATTTTCAAATATATAAAAACATAGGTCTACACAGGTTTACATAGGCATTCAGATTCATATATTTTTAGATATATAGATGCACAGGTATACAAAGGTTTACACAAGAATTTAGAATCATATATTTTTAGATATATAGACACATGGGTCTACACAAGTATATGAAGGCATTCAGATTCACAAATTTTTAGATATACAAACACATAGGTCTATACAGGTTTATGTAGGCATTTAGATTCATAGATTTTTAGGTATATAGATGCTACGGTCTACAAAAGTTTACATAGGAATTCAGACTCATATATTTTTAGATATATAGACACATGAGTCTACACAAGTTTATGCAAACATTTAGATGTATAGATTTTAGATATACAAACACATGGGTTTACACAGGTTTACATAAGCATTCAAATTCATAGATGTTTAGATATATAGACACATGAGTCTACACAAGTTTACTTAGGCATTCATATTCATAGAGTTTTAGATATATAAATACATAAGTATCCACAAGTTTACATAGGTATTCAGACTCAATTTTTTTAGATATACAAACACACATGTCTACACAAGTTTATGCAGATTATCATAGTTTTTTAGATATATAGGCACACAAGTCTACATAGGTTTATGTAACTTTACAAAAATATATCAATTTATTTATATATTTAGATACACAACTACATTGCTTTGATATAAGGATTAAGGGGTGTAATTCAAAGTGCACATTCTTGGTCTCCATTTTCATATTTATCAGGTTACACTAATTATCATCACTAGTATCATCACCAGGTTTTCATCAGTTTGGGTCATATGACCATCTATAGTGATTGATCTATAGCATTACATAAGACCTAGTTTACATACTTAGATTTAGAGTGGGGGAATGAGAGCCTTATTTCTCCATGCATTCAATTTAAATAATTAAATTTAGAGTGGGGGAAAGCAAGCCTTGTTCTCCATTCATTTAGTTTACATACTCAAATTCAGAGTGGGGGCTATATACACATAATATTTTCACACTTTATCAATTAGTGATGCTTTCTATCTTATAGGAACCCATTGAGTCTCAATCTCTTTGAGTGCATGCCTTGAAGGGTACACCTAAAAAGGGGTGGCCAGACTATTGATGCTTCATAAGATTATTGTCCCTTATTTACACTTGTTACCAATCTAACTAGCTCCTAAAAACATTCCCCTAATCTTTGAATCATGTTTTACACAGTCTTCCAGTAATTTTCATCCTTTATTAGCCCTTTTCCTAAATTAAACCTCTTTTGATAGTTTATATGACTATGTTAGATGTGTCAACCTTGTACTCTTATTGGAAAAACTTATTTAGGGTCTAGGTCAGCTCTTGGCTGACCTAGTCCATGACCGACTAAGTTTTTATCAATAATGATAGTAGTTCGACTAAGTTAACCCTATTGACCAAAAATTTCAAAAGGGTTTAGGGTTAAATCCACCTATATAAACACATCCATTTTTCCTTTCTTAGAGAGACATGAAGAATTATTATTCATTTATACTTCTTTATTATCTACTCTTCCACCATTCTACTTGAGGAGTCTTAGCGTAGGGTTTACACTTGGAGAAGAATCTAGTCTTGTGGAGAAGTCTTAGATGATTTAGCCTTTTTTAGTGATCCTTGAAAACCATAACAACCTATTGCAAAGCACATTTGGCCAATGGAGAGATTGAGTCTTAATGGGTTCATCTTCCACGTAAGTATCTCTAACTTTGCTCCTCTCTTTAGTAGATAGAAGTACTATAAGTAATGGCTTTTGAATAATATTACTCTTCCTCTCTATGAATTAGCATTTTACCTATACATATCTTAATTAATATTCTATTATGCATGTTTAATTTCATTGTTTACTAACCTCCCACTTTGTGCCATAGGCTTTGGTGAGCACTAGATTAATTTTCTTTGCTTTACTTGTTATTAGTATAGTGAATATGAAAACATAATACTTAGTTAGGGTTATTTCATAATTTTATCTGACTAGAGGCTTTGGAACCCTCACTAGTGATCTTATTGTGGTAAGAGATCCTCTAATTAGATCTAGAAGATCCATATTGGTCATGTTCCTAATTATCTATTATATCCCCAATTAGAAGTGTAATCAAGATCTATCTTCTCTGAGCTAGGATTGATTTGTAGATCTAATGAATTTTTGATTACATATATTCTAGTGAACCTGACATGAATCTAACCTTTGTATGTTTTATTTCACACTTTTATTGTCTATCATTTTTCTATATTTGTGATACTAAGTCAACCAGGATAGTATAGTTTCTAAATTTTGTGCTCAGGTTTAACACATAGTCACATCAAAATGACTTTATTCTTTCTATGTAGGTCTTCATCAGATACAAGTTATTAGATCAAATAAGTTGATGTAATACCCTTATTCACTTCTAGACAGTAGATTATGTTGAATAGGTTGACTTAGTCTCTTATTCAACTCTATAAAAAAAAACTACATCATGTAGGTTAACTTAGTATTCTATTCAGCTTAGATAATAAACTAGGTCGACTAGGTCAACTCAATAATCTTAAATAGGCTTTAACAAATAGGGAATTGCAGAACTAGGCTGACCCAGTCAAAATAGTTCATAGAACTTGTAAGCAACATTCAAGGAACTTCAATAAAAATTTAATACTCATCAACATCTTCTAATCCACCAAGGTTCCTATATATATATCTATATCTCTCTTAATTGAGTTCTTCCATACAGATCTATTTATCAAAGTTATCAATCTGTAAAACTACAATCCTACAGCAAGTTAGGTTAACCTAGTTAGCCTAGTTCTGTAGTCTATCTTATATTTGAAATATTAGGTCAACTTAGTTCTTAAGGAATCTTAATTTTATAGTACAATAATGACCCTGTCAACTTTGTTCTATAATGTTTTCATACTTTATCATATGAACTATCTTTATACCATGCTTTTATTTAGAATTAACAATTATATGATAGTAATTAATTCACACTTTAATTTTCAATTGTTTACATGCTTAGATTAGATCTCATAGTCTAGTTAGGTGGTTTTTCAATATACTATTTAGCTACACTATTTTTATCTTTCTTGCACAAACTACCAAATCTCATAATTTCAAAATGCATTTAAAAATTTATTTATCCAAGGCCTATCTACTTGGATTTCATCACCAAGGGGGAAGCTGACTTGGTTTTCTAGCCAAGTATAAACATGTGGTTAATGGTATATATTGGAAAAGTATAGAACACCTTATCACTACATGATTGTGAAGTGAGAGGGTAAGCCCTAATACAAAGCTAGTACCATTACCAGCATAGATCCCTTTCATCCTAAACATCCTGAAACCATCAAAAGATTACTTTTTTATTTCCATAATTTCAACCAACTTCCCTATCACACTTAAAATAACATTTTATAATAATCTAAAAACATTCAAGATGACCACCTAGCATTTGATTTTTAGTTGACTACTTACTCTTTGCTTATTGTATATTGTATTTCAAAAACTTACATTGGCCAATATTGGTGCAAGGTTTTGTGTTGTGTTCCAATTGGATCATATTCTTTTATCTAATTGTTTGTGTGTTTAATTTCACTTTTTGTTTCAAGTACATTGCAAAATCTTTCCCTTTTTTAGTTTACTATCATTCTACTTGACATAGTCTCTTACAAACTATTTTTCTTCTTACCAAGAGTACTAAGTCAACCTGGTCAAGTCTGTATCTATTTTACTAGTCAAGTTACATTACTAAGTTGACCTGGTCAATCTTGTATCCTTATCAATATGTATTTTTACCAGTTTATAGTATTAGGTTGACCTAGTCAACTTTGTACTCTTACTACTATCCTACCTATCTAAATTAGTTATCTATCTATTCAAATTAGTTATTTATATCTACCTCTAATTATTATTTCTTAGAACCATTTTAATTTTATCCAACATCATGAAATCCCCTATCAAAATCTTCTTGGACAACTTTAATCCATTTAGAAACTATATGGGTGCTCTTTTCATTTTATCTTTTGTTTTCTTTTCTTCCTATTTTTAGCTTTTGGGGATTCTTGTGATTCCCATCCACACATTAATATAGAATTTGGGGTATCTTAAGATGCCCACCCATATATAATTTCAAACTCTAGGGCATCTTGTGATTCCCATCCTTACATTTAATTACCCATTGGGGCATCTTATGATAGCCACTCTTATTCTACCTAGACATGCTACCAAAATAATTCAACTTCAAGAAACCTTTTGAGATAATAGGTTTGTCTCATACATGATCATTATTAATATAGCCATTAATTTATAATTCTTCCCTTAGTTTCATTATTTCTATATGCTATCTATCTAACACTTTTTGTAGGATAATTATACGGGTCTTACCCTCTATAGTAGTGCTCTACTTTCACAAACTTTAGTCCTTCTTTGTATTCTTTTGGTTTCCTCATTTCTCATGAGTTACATTATAAAACTATGGATAGGACCTAGTCTTCCTCATGATGTACTTTTAATCTCTTTATTTTCATTTTTACATAATTTTTGGCACCCCTTGGGTTTCTCATTTGTGAGTTGTAGTGTAAGACCATGGATAGGACCTAACCTTCCTAAAAAATACAATTTTTTTATTTTTCACATGATTTATACACCTTTATGGCCTTCCTCATAAAATCCCCATCTTTTCATTCCTTTTTTATAATGTGTTTAGCAATGGTTAATTTTTTTTGATCCTTGCTCTCAACCTTAGCTTTTACTTCTTTTGATAGATGAAATTTGCACAACAATCTATGCTAGCATTTTTTCCTACATTTCCCTCATTATTATGATAAGGAATCACAATTTACTATCATTGTATCCCTTTTTTGACCTTTATCACATTTTTTGTGATTTGAAGTAATTCAAATTGTTTAATGTTTCATTCATCTTGATTTCCTTTCCTTTCACTCCATATTGGATAAAATAATGTGAAAGTCAAGATAAAACTTTTATTTCACTTATATTTATGAGACTCTTAGACACCATGCTCTCTGAGTTCTTTCTTTTAGCAACCAGGTCCCAACTATTCAAATGAAAGCCATCTTTAACACCCATGACTAGTTTTCTAAATCTACATGGAGGAGGAATATATAAAATCCATCAAGAAAGTTAAAAGCCAAATCATTTGAAATAAAAAAATGATATATAAAAGGTAAAATACAAATCTCAAAATTAAAAATCACACCAAAATACATGATTACAAACATATAACCTATCTACAATTAAAGCTCAAACTCCACAGTTGGCCTCACAATAGAGCTAAGGTGTATTATAGTGCAACAAGATAGTGTATTGAAATAAGAGAATTAAATTATTTTTAAGGTTATACCTACTTTATCATGTAAGTACCCAATCTTTGTAGTATACTAACGGTTTTGTAAGGGGTCCTAAGGAATGGTGAACACGTTGTGGGAAGCTAGGTCCATTTTAATTTTCATGCATATAGCCTTCATGGATGATCTACATACTTGATTTGTTGACCTAAGACTTATGTGGCTAAGAGAAGTTCTTTAGAGTCCTTAAGGTCAAAATTTCTCTTGTTTTAACATACCTAATTTGAGTGTCTTGACTTTGATAAAGAGTTCCTTTAACTTGGTTTTTACTTCACTCTCCCATCTACCCATTTCATTTCCCCCCTTGAAAATCATGTATGATTCTATATCTATTTTTTGTCTTCTATACTTACTTCTTTTTCACATCTTAAAAACATGCTAGCACTATTTTGTTTTTAGTTTTATATATCCTTAGAGAAAAACAAACATATTTGAAAAACTATGGATTACTTTTTTTACACCATGGATCTACATTTTTAGTTATGCATTGATTTATTTTTACCATTTATCATTATTGTACCACCCTTTATGTAAATACCTGAGTCTTTTTCTACTTTCACATTATTTTTCCATTGTTGAGTGAGGTTGGCTTGTTAGTTCTCACTCATCAATTTTGTTTTCCCTTTTACACACCTTTTTTCATAGATGATTAAGGATTTTTACTTCTCACTCATCTATGTTGTTTTACCATTTTTGTTTTCCCATCTTTGTTTAAGTAAGGATTGTTACTAATTTTAAATTGATGTTTGATTACCATCCTTTTATACATCTAGCCTTAGCTTGATTTGATGATTTTTCCTTTATTAATTAAGGTTTACTTGTTTGAGTTTTTTGATCTTTAGTATCCTTGGGTTTTTGGTTACCCAATTTTTTCTAAATTTTGACTTGGTCATTTGGTCTAACATAACACTTGTCATCCTAGCTTGCTAAATTTCTAAGTATGTTACATCCACATAGCACCAGTTATCTTGGTTTTCCTACATTTATTTATTTTTTCTCTTTAATTTTATGTTATTGGGTTTGTCTAAAGCAATATCTACACCTTATACAATCACAAATACAAACATAATAGATAACCATCCAATAATAAAGGTAAGTCAAGGTACACATACATTTAATTTTCAATTATTTCCCTTTCCATCATTTTAATTTCAATTATTTTTGCTTTAAAATGTTGTAGCTTTTTTTTAGCCTTAGCATTGTGTGTTTCTATGTTCTTTTCTTGAAGCACCATCCCCTATTGCACCTTAGATTCACATGATGATCTTTAAGTGAGGCATATGTATACACATAATATTTTCAAAATTTATCAATTACTAATGCTTTATATCTTGTAGGAACTGATAGAGTCTGAATCTCTCTAAGTTCATGCCTTAAGGGGTGTATCAAGAAAGGGGTGGGTAGACCATTAGTGCTTCATAGGATTGTTTTCCCTTATTTTCACTTGTTACCAATCCAACCATCTTCTAAAAACATTCCACTAAGCTTTGACTCCTCTTTTTCACACTCCAATCATTTTATACCTTTATTATCCCTTTTCTTAACTTAAACCTCTTTTGATAGTTTACATGACTATGTCAACTATGTCAACCTTGTAATCTTATTGGCAAAACTTATTTAGGGTCTAGGTCAGCTCTTGGCTAACCTAGTCCATGACCTAGTGATTTTTTGACAATAATAATAATAGGTCAACCACGTTGACCCTATTAACCAAAAAATTTCAAAGGGTTTAGGGTTAAATCCACCTATATAAACACATCCATTTTTAAATTCTTAAAGAGGCATCAAGATTTATTATTCATTTAAACTTCTTTACAATTTACTCTTCCATAATTCTACTTGAGGAGTCTTAGCTTAGGGTTTCTACTTCGAGAAGAATCTAGTCTTGTGGAGAAGTCTTAGATTGTTTGGCCTTTCTTAGTGATCCTTAAAAACCACAAAAATATCTTATGAATCACCTTTAACCAAGGGAGAGATTGAGTCTCGATGGGTTCATCTTCTAGGTAAGTATCTTTAACTTTGATCCTCTCTTTAGTAGATAAAAGTAGAATAAGTAATAGCTTTTACATAATATTACTCTTCCTCTCCATGCATTAGGGTTTTACCTATACATATCATAATTAGGATTCTATTATGCATGTTTAATTTCATTTGTTTAATAACCCCCCACTTTGTGCCATAGGCTTTGGTGAGCACTAGATTATATTTATTTTTTACTTGTTATTAGTATAGTGAATATGAAAACATAGTACTTAGGTTTCTTGCATAGTTCTCCTTGACTAGAAGCTTTAAAACCCTTTATAATGATCTTATTATGGTAAGAGATCCCACAATTAGGTATAAAATATCCATATTGGTAATGTTCTTGATTATCTAATGTATCCCCAATCATAAGTGTAAGTAGGATTTATCTTCTCTGAGCTAAGATTGATTTGTAGATCTGATACATTTTTGATTGCATATAGGGGCAACTAAGCTTCTTTTCTCCTTGCATTCCATTTACATATTTAGTTTTAGTATAGGGAGAATTCACACCATAGGTATCCCATTCATATGTTATACTCTACTTCTTATCCACTTCTTTGGTCAAGAAGTGGGCCAAGTATAGATTACATTCACATAAGTAAACATAGGTACACATTTTTGTTTTCATTTACTCTAGTACTTTCATTTCATTACATTACTAGAATAAAATGGGGGAAAATGTAAATACCCTAATTTGGTAAAACAACAATAATTACTATGTATTTTTTTTCTCTTTCACATGAGGGTCTTAGTGATGGCTATAGTTCTTGTTCGCATGGTTATTTTGAGTATTTTGATCTTTTTTTGTCTTATTTTCCCTATTTGTGACACTCCTAAGTATCATAGGTCATTTTTTACCAATCCCAAGAGACCCTAGCCTATATTACCTTATCTTTTATCTATTATAAGCCTTAAGATATTAGCATTACATGGCATTAGTGTCCACTTGTGGCTTCAGTGTCTGACGGGCCCTTTCAACCATGTTTGAGTTCTACCCACTCCATGAGCCTTCTCTTATGTTTTTTATATGTTTTTCATGACTTGTAAACCAATGAAAAAGGTATTATATTAAAAACAAATATGCTCCTATATAGAGAGCCTCATAAGGCATTTTACATCTAGTAATTACTATTTTGGCACTTATTTACATAAAATCAATCAATAATACAACTTATATACTCTACACACTACTCAATTTTCACAGCTAGATATTTGTATGCTTGATCAAAGAAGGGACTAGGTGAAATTAATTATATCATACCATGAAATTTAATGGTGCACGTTCCATAAGGGATAACTACATGCAATCTGAGACCCCTAGTATTGGGGTTAATGTAGGCAATGGCTAGAAAAGTAGGGGTTCTACTCTGTATAATTGTAATATTCCACAACATAGTTTTTCCTTTCCTTTTTAAATTTGATTAGTTTATTGTTTCATGTGTGCAAGTATTCATTAAGGTTTTGGGAGAAGATTCAACCAAAATAGTGATATGGATGAGCCCTTACATGACATAAAATCACCTATAGTACCTCCAAATTCTCCTACAACTTCCTTAAAAATTACAAACAGTCACTACATAAAGGACATTAGTGTCAAAATTAGGTACTAGCACCATATGACACTAGTATCCTAAGAGGGGTGATACTATCTAGATCTAGATATCGATAAGTAGTCAAAAGATGAAAGATTCCTCTATGTTTACTCAACCGTTTCCAGTACTATAATCTATGAAAATATTTATGTATATCCAGATAAGTTTCTTCTCTTTACACTTGTTATTTTGGGAAAATTCCTTAAAATTAATAATTTTTAATTTTATTCCAGATTAGTAATAGACCCAAACCTTAAATATAGCTTAGGATTTACATAGTAAAACCCTAAAAGGTTAAAACATGTAGTGTATGCATGAAAACATCTTTTGGATATGTATGTTCATATACAACTCATGTAAAGTATTGTCTTAAGATAAAATTATCTTTGATATTTACACAACATGATCTAGTTTGTAAAATGAGATCAAGAACTTACTTTTGAAGGTCACCAATAACATGAATCATGAATATAATATGACTAGTAGGAATAATAGTGGTTTCAAAAGATTCACTTATGGGTTGTAATTGGTCATTTATTTTAAACATTGGTATGAGAGGATCATGAAAAATTTCATTTCATGGATTAGTATTGTAATCTAAGATAGAATATATAAAAACTTAAGAATCATTGCTTGTCTTATCACATTGAATTTTTATATAAGTATAAACATCACATTGATGTTCATTTGATTTTATTAACTTATGAGAGGAGAGAGAATCACCATAATTTTTATTATCACAAGTATTGCATTATATGGATATAGGAATACTATCTTCAAAATATTTTCAAAATGTGTAATGATCATCACTTTGTGAATCTAAAGCAATATTGTCACTTTTTATTTGTATTTCATATTCATTTGGATCCTTTAATATTTCAAAAAAAAGGGAAGGAGTATAATTAAATTCCATAACATTATTTGTAACTTAAAACTGAGGATAAAGAATTTCACAGTCTTGTATATCTTTATCCACACTTACAATAAAGTATGGCATGTCATATGCACTTACATTATCTAATTTTTCTAGAGAGAGAGGCTAACAAATTAATTTGTATCTATTGTTATTTCTATGCAAATATTGTGCTTCTATAGTTTATATTGATTAATGTGAAATATTACAGTCATAAAATTAAGAAGTAAACAAGTTCACTAATGATTGAGTCTTCACATTTTTTTTGAGAGATAAAGGAAAAGGGAATGTTCATTATCAATATGTTATTTTTTTTTACTTTATGAAAAAAGGAATACAAGGGAGGAATAGAGGAAATTGGTTTTTCAAATTTTGAATTAGTATTTTCACTTTCCTCTTTTCTATATTCTTCACTATTGGACCAATAACACTGATTTTAATATATATCACAATCACATTATTTATTAATGTAAGAAGCATAAGAAATTATACAGGTGTGACCATTAGTCCATTCATTATCCATTTTTTATTCACATTAGGTTCACAATATGTTTTACCCTATTTTTGATAAAATAAATAAATTTATGTAATTCTAATAGGTTTATAAATAGATAGATATCATAATGCTAAAGATACATAACAATGAACAATTCTAATTTAAAAACTTGATAAATATTGAAAACTATTTTTAGAAAACATGAAGAGGAAATGTACTTATCTCAAACACTAATTTCTTTGACTATTCTATATGTTTGAAAGTGAAACCAAAGAAGGGCATGACTATGCATGCTTATGATCTAAAAAAAAATTTGAAACTACTATTGGATAGGTCTGGCATGGATGGACTATAGTGTAGGCTACTTAAGTCCATTGACTGATGATTTATCCTAGTTTACTATGAACAATTACTAGTAAGGAAAGTAGAACTATGAAAATGATAAATTAGAGGTAGAATCTTATAATATTCTTAGAAAATACCATTGTATGTAGATAGTATCACATGTCATTCAATTCTATTGATAGTGGAATTATCCCTACTGACTGTGATGTAAATTTGATAGTTTCACCATCAACACATATATTGACTAGGATTATTTGACATGTTTTAAAATATGGAATATCATGTAAAATACCTACAATGACAAAACCCTATTTTAATACACAAAAACTAAACTAATATCAAATAAGAGGGGATGTATATAAAAATTTATTGAGTTGAAATGACCTTGGATAATCTCCATTGAATGAACAAACACTGTACTATATTACCAATACTCTGAAGAGGGCTCTAACTTAAATTTAATTCACCTACTTACATGTATGTGTGAAATTATGAATGAAAGAATATATGTTATTTTTCCTATTTTACCTTTGGCCCAAAAATGCAAATTTTAATTCAACATTTGAAAAATTTGAATCTATATCCATCTAATTTATAGATAGAACATAAAATCCTAGAATACATTTTAAGAGTGAGGAGAGCCGTCACTAATTCCTTAGAGTAGCCTTAGTTTCATAGAGGATTTGATTTTGAATTTGGGGACATATTGACACATAAAATATGACCCAAAATAAGATCCAACTAAGAAAAATGATATTTAAATTAAACATGACTAGAAAGAAGGTTTGTCAATTATTCTTAAACAAGTCTCCTCCTTATGGATAACACCATGAGATAGTTCTTATCATCAACAACAAACTCTTATATAAGGATAAAAGACTAGGTTTAGGGATATTTGTGAAAAAATGGGAAGATGAAATCAAATGGATGAACACACGAAGAAAAATAGAGAAGACCAAAGAAAAATGCACTAATAAATACACTATTTTTTTTAATAGTATATATGTAAAAAGTTCTAATAAAAGGACACCAAGAATGGGCTTGACTAAAATTTGGGTGTCTAAAGTAATAAACTTCACATCAAAGAGTTATTCAAAGTTCAAAGAGATATTCATATTCTATAGTGTGACCTAAGGTAGTACCTTAGATAGTTTATCATGTTCCAAAGTGAACACAGGTAGTGTGAACAAGGAATACATAGAGGGGAGGTTAATATAGTGTTAGTCAAATAAAACAAAATCAAAATAACACATTAAACACTCAACACCTCTAGCCTAGACACTAGGGGGAGCATATTTAACAAGAATACAATAAAAAACACAACTAGAAAACAAATTAAGTCATCCTTTTACCTTATTTGTAGATCCAAAATGGCTTGTTGAAGTGGCTTGCTCAGTTCAATGCATTGAAAAGTCTTTATAAATGAAGCTCCATTTGATCCTCCTCTCCTTGGTGCCTTGGTTTGGATTGTTGGATTATGAATTTGGCATGGTAACATTACTAAAAAGGATTATTTTTATACAAATGAGCATTATAACTTTAGTTTATGAGAACTTAGAGATTAATAGGTATAACCTTGCATTTATGGCCTCCAAAGTTAACTCTCACCCAAGGTGAGTTAAGGTTGAGTTTAAACATATAATGGGTTCAAACTAACCGTAGGTGAGTTAAACGTTGTCATGTAATTATGATTTTAAATTAATAGACATGTCTCTTAAATTAAATATTTTGAGATATTTTGGTACAACTTGATAACTCATAAAGGTAATGATGAAAAGACTTAATATTTTGAATTTTGAATTTCCATTTTTAGATATTCATTAATTAAAAATGGATTATTTAGCTAAGCATTTAATATGGTTTAATTACATGATTCATTTTGATTATCATTTTATCTCTTTTAAGATTTGTTCAAGTGCCCCACTTAATGGATTCATAGGCTAACCTGCTAGTTATTAGCTTGTAATGTGATTTATGAATCCACGAGAGGTTATTATTGTGTATGGGATAGTATGCCAAATAGGGATGCCTCAACATGATTATAAGAATTGATGAATGATGTGCATATAAAATTAGAATGTTTAGTGATTCTTAGGCTTAATTTGCAAATTTTGGTAGGAACCAGTCTAAAGTGTGGTTGGAAGCTAGTTGTGGCTAGAATGGGGTGTTTACAATTTGCCCTTGTTTAGGAAGGTGTTGCAAGATATAGGCATAGTAATTTATTCTCAAATAATGAAAAGGCATTGTATGCCTTAGGTGATTGATGAGCCTTAGATGTCCCCTCAAGGAAAAGTTTAATAAAGAAGGTCTATAATTGGTCCCTCAAAAGAAGGAAAATGATTAGACCTAAAGGTAAAAGGGGGTTAAAGACTGATTTTCCCAAAAGTGGTTATAATTAGTGGCATAATGAGATGCCCCAGTTGGGTAGATAAAAAGGATGATTTTCCCAAAAGTGGTTATAATCATCACCATAACAAGGTAAAAAGATAATGATTTACCCAAAGGTTGTTATAATCATTAAGAAAAGAAAAACATGCCCCAGTTAGGTGGATAGAGATAATGATTTGACCAAAGGCATTTATAATCATTAACATAATGAAAACATGCCCTAGTTGGGTAGATAGAGATAATGATTTACACAAAGGTATCTATAATCATCATCATCCAAATATATTAAAACATAATGATTTTCCCAAAAGTGGTTATAATTATTGGTTCAACAATTGGGAACAATATGGCAAATTGGAAAAGGGGGCTTATGTATTGAATCCATAATCATGGAGTAAGAGTAAGCTAGTATAGAGGAGAAAGGTGAACTTGGGTAAGCCTACTAGTATGGAGATGCATGTCCTAACTAGTAAGGATACAAATTATTTCATGAATTAATTAATCTATAATTGGGAAATGATTGGGATAAATTGGTAATTTTTTAGGTGATTAAGGAGTAGTACCATGACATCATTGCTTGTAATATTTAACAAGATGATTTTTTCTATAGCACGTGATGGTATACATCATGATATAAAATGCCATGAGAACTTAGCCAAAATATGCATAAGGAATAACACATGATCCAATAAACAATTGAAAATAATGCTATAATGGAAAAAACCATGATGACAATGTTGACATATGAATACGGGTAGACTCAATAATAATGTGCAAGGAATCACCCAATGAATTCATATAGACTGATTCAAGGCATAATAATTAAAGCAAACAAAAAAGGAAACAAATAACTAAGAAAATAAAAAGCTTAAATTAAAATCAATAGAAAGCATTTGATCATCAACCAAGTCAATATCTATTGGAAATATTGTCATTGATGTCAAAGGTTTAGCATTATTGGTGATAAAGGCCCCATTGCATTGAATATTGTTTGTAATAAATATATCTTGGCTAATATGAGTTAATATTTATTTAATATTAATGAATATATTTTTAGTTGCATATGAGACAAAATAAGGGCCCATGGAGAGGTCGAAGAGCCATGAGGTAAAGACAAAGGAAGGATGGGATGCATTTTCCCATGAAGAGTCACTTTAGGGAATACCAAGAGTCACCAAGTGAAGACAAAAGAGTAAGGGCGAATTTCTCATGAAGGGACACTTTAAGGAATATGAAAAGTCACCAAAGATAAAGACAAAAGTGGGAAGAATGTTTTTGGTCATGAAGGGTCACCACATGACTTTTCAAATGCTTGGATATGAAGGGTCATCCAAGATTGGTGCCATTTTCCATTAGGATTGAAAGGTCACAAAGGGGGAAGGCCAAAGGTCATTTGGAAAGTTATAAATAAAGGCTTGAGTAGCCATTTGTAATATGAGAGTGAGAGGTTAATTTGATATTGTATTATCTAGCTTAGAAGAGCAAAGGTGAGAGAGAGGAAAGAGATGTTGTATTGAACTATCATTTGTTGATTTAACAACATTGAGAGATAGGTGTGTGGTTTACACAAAGTGGATGATGCTCATGTGGGTTGGTGCTCACGAATGATAGTTGGGTTGGTGCTCGGCAAAGGGGTTTGAAGCTCCTATGGGTTGGTGCTCACGAATTGTAGTTGAGGTTAGTACTTGGCAAAGGGGTATGGTGCTCATGTGGGTTTGTTCTAACTAATATACTTGAGATTATTCTCTATGGTTTTTCCCACATTGGGTTTCCATGTTATATCTGGTGTCTCTCTCTTTCTTGTGTGATGTTTATTATTTGAGTTTTATTACATATCTTGAATGTTTGATTAAGGAAAAGTTTTATAAGATATATATACTGATTCAACCCCCCTCTTAGTATATTCCATGCTTAACGATTGGTATCAGAGCAGGTTCCTTTTTGAAAAGTTTTACAGCTTGAAGGTAGATCAGGAAAGCACAAGATGGCCATACATAAAGGTGCCTCTGCAAGCAAAAGAATAGTTTATCAAGAAGAAGAGGATGAAGCTAAAGTGAATATGGAAGGAGAACTCATGTGTGCCTTAGAAGAGTTGAAAATTGTTGAAAAGAAAAATCAAAGATTAAAGCATCAAATCGAGATAAATGACAAGGAGTCAAAGGAGATAATTGAAGATTTGATGGCACAGTTGGAAATATCAAGAAAATAATGTGAAAGGTATGTTTCTAAAATTGCCTCTTTAAAAGAAGAGATTGAGAAAGCAGTCAATAATAAAATAGTCAATGATTCAAAATTTGAGAATAGCACTAATATGCTGAGTAAGATATTAGAAAGACAAAAGCCAATATTAGATAGGATAGGTATCAGTTTTGAAAAGAAGAAGAGCTATGTTGAAGCTCTTACGAATAAAGAAACAAGAAAGGAAGGAATGGATAATATAGAGGATAAATAAGATTGAAAGGAACAAAGCTATAAATGATAATCAGGTCAGAGATTCACAAATAGGCCTTATTTTTATGGTTACTATGTTTATTGTAATGGATATGGTCATAAGAAATTAGAATGTAGAAAATGAGCTAATAATCTCAAAAATAAGGAAAAGGAAGGTCATGTAGAGTCAAGCAGAAGCTATAACTCTTTTGCTCCTCTATCAAGATTTGATGAAGAGACCATAATTTGTTACAAGTGTAAAAACTTTGGACACATAGCTCAGTGTTGTAGAAGTGTGTTCGAGTCAGTCAAGAAGGACCAGAGTTTTAGGGCTCCATTCATCAAGAAAAAGGTTCAGACATGGCAGAAGAAACAATCTGAAGGTTCTATGTTGGTCTAGACAGCTCTGCATGCAAGAAATGAAGAAAAGCCATGGTTTATTGATAGCAAATGTTCAAGGCACATGATAGGAGATAAGAGCAAGTTCATAACCTTGAAGAAGATCAAGGGTGGCACAGTGAAATTTGGGGACAATACTACTACCAAAATTGTTGAAAAAGGTACACTAAGTTTAGATAATGGTAGAACTAAAACTAAAAATGTTTTATATGTAGAAGGTCTTAAGCATAATCTTTTGAGTGTAAGTCAAATGTGTGATCAAGGGCACACACTAAAGTTTTATGCAAAAGGTTATGAAATTAGAAGAAAAGATTTAGATGTATTAATTACAGATGCTCAGAGAATATGTAATAACTTATATATGCTATCAGACATCAAAGGTCAAAAAATGTTGTTTGAGTTAGATTGAAGAAAGTTGGCTATGGCACAAGAGAATGGGGCACATAAATTTTGACAATCTTGTCAAAATTTGCAAAAAGCAAGTAGTCAGTAATCTTCCAACGATCACAAAGCCATCTAACACCCTTTGTGGACCTTGTCAGCATGGGAAGCAGGCTAGAGGGTAGTTCAAAACAAAAGAGTACTCTACCACTCAGATGCTAGAGCTTGTTCACACTGATCTATGTGGACCTATGAGGACTCAAATTACTCAAGGTGATAAATATTTTATGTTGCTTATTGATGATTTTTCATGTATGACTTGGATAATGTTTTTAAAGAAAAAATCAGAAGCTTTTAGACAGTTCAAAGCATTCAAAGCATTAGTTGAGAAAGAAATTAATCTAAAGATTAAGTGTCTAAGATCAGATCAAGGAGGAGAATTCATGTCAGATCAATTTATTTAGTTTTGTGAAGATCTTGTAATAAAGAGACAATATTTAGCAGTAAGAACTCCATAACAAAATGGAGTAGTTGAATGAAAAAATAGAACAGTTCAAGAGCTGGCAAGGACAATGCTAAATGAATCCAAGATAGAAAATAAATATTGGAGAGAGGTAGTTGGTATAGCAGTGCATATTTAGAATAGAGCTCTATTAGGAGTCAACAGTGACAAAACTCCTTATGAGTTATGGAAAGACAAACCAGTAACAGTTGATTATTTTAGAGTTTTCGGTAGCAAATGCTTCATAAAGAGAACCGATGAAAAAATTGGTAAGTTTGAATCCAGAGTAGATGAAGGTATATTTATTGGTTATTTTTGCAAAAGTAAAGCTTATAAATGTTATAACAATAGAACCAAGAAAATTTTTGAAAGTGCAAGTGTCAGGATAGAAGAAGATGGAACATAAAAGATCAGTGATCTAGTAGACATTCCTAAAATCATTGAAGAGGAAGGCTTTGAAGAATCAGATGAAGATGAGGAAAAGGAGAAAAAGGGCACCAAGACTCCATCCAAATATGTTCAGAAAAATCATAATGAAAGTGACATCATCAGGGATATAAAAGAAGGAATTCGCACCATAAGAATGATGGTAAGTGAATCTGAATAAGTTAATTTCTCTTTATTATCTAAAAATCAGCTTAGAAATTTTTTAGAAGCTAGACATAATGAGCATTGAGTTAAGGTTATGGATGAAGAATTATATCAAATAAAAAAGAATGATACTTGGGAATTAGTACCTAGACCAAAAGATCATAATGTGATAGGAACAAAATGGGTTTATAGAAATAAGCTAAATGAAATTGGAGAAGTAACCAGATATAAAGCAAGATTAGTATGTAAAGGATATGCTCAGATTGAGGGAATAGATTTTGAAGAAACTTTTTCACCAGTAGCAACATTAGAGGCTATTAGAATGTTTCTTGCATATGCAGTATTTAAAAATTTCAAAGTATTTTAGATGGATGTCAAATCTGCCTTCCTAAATGGGAATCTTGAAGAAGAGGTCTACATTGAACAGCCTGAGGGGTTTATTCTCTCAAATATTAGTAATCGTGTATGTAGATTGAACAAAGCATTGTATGGATTAAAACAAGCTCCCAGAGCTTGGTATGCAAGACTTGATAAGTACCTGCAAGATCAAGAATTTAAGAGAGGATTTACTGATAGTAATCTTTACATCAAAATAGAAGGTGAGCATCAATTGACTGTTGTGGTTTATGTTGATGACATCATTTTTGGAGGAAATATTGAAAAGATGACAAAAGAATTTTTTGATAGAATGCAAAAAGAATTTAAGATGTCTATGCTTGGAGAATTATCATTTTTCTTAGGATTACAAATATTTCAATCAAATAAAGGAATTTTTATATCTCAAAGTAAATATGCCAAGGAAATGTTGAAGAAATTTCGTTTTGAGAATTGTGTACCAATTGGCACACCTATGTGTACAGGAAATAAGGTGAGCAAGGATGAAGATTCACCTATTGTAGATCAATCTTTCTATAGATCTATGATTGGTAGTCTTTTATATTTGATAGCATCGAGACCAGACATCATGCATGTAGTAGGTATGGTTGCAAGATATCAATCATTTCCAAGAGATAGTCATGTTCAGTTGGTGAAAAGAATTTTTAGATATATCAAAGGGACATTGGATAATGGATTATGGTATCCCACAGGTAAAGATTTCACTTTAGTTTCTTATATAGATTCAAATTGGGCAGGGTGTTTAAATGGCAGAAAGAGTACAAGTGGAGGAGCTTTCTTCCTTGGTGATAGCTCAGTATCATGGCTAAGCAAGAAGTAGAAATCAGTATCACTTTTTACAGCTGAAGTAGAACTCAGTATCACTTTTTATAGCTAAAGCAAAATATATTGCAGCAGTATTGTGTTGTACTCAAGTGCTTTGGATGAAGCAAACTTTGGAAAATATCAAGGTAAAGTATGATGAACCTATTTCCATTTTTTGTGATAACACAAGTGCCATAAATATTTCAAAAAATCTAGTGATGCATTCAAGAACAAAACATATTCCCATTAGATATCACTTTTTAAGAGAGCAGGTTGCAGATCAACAAGTTAAGTTGGAATATATTAGTACTATAGAGTAGATTGCAGATATTTTCACAAAGGCACTACCAAAAGACACATTTGAGTATCTGTGAGAGAAATTGGGAGTAACTTCCCTTACTTCCTGCCATTGAGGTTCAGCATCAAGTGAGGGGGAACTAAGTGTTACCTCTAGGTAGGCACTTTGCCATTGATGTTAAAGGGGGAGAATAACAAGTACAGGTATAGGTGCAAAAAAAAAAGGTACAAGAAATAGGTACAGGTTGCTAAAGTAAGAGGGAGTTACTATACTCTTTTAGATGACAATATGTGCAGGTGATAGGATGTGGCGGTTTCAAGATTGAGGTTGACATCAATGACAAAGGAGGAGATTGTTGGAAATATTGTCATTGATGTCAAAGGTCTAGCATTATTGGTGATAAAGGCCCCATTGCATTTAATATTGTTTGTAATAAATATATCTTGGCTAATATGAGTTAATATTTATTTAATATTAATGAATATATTTTTGGTTGCATATGAGACAAAATAAGGGCTCATGGAGAAGTTGAAGAGCCACGAGGTAAAGACAAAAGAAGGATGGGACAAATTTTCCCATGAAGAGTCATTTTGGGGAATACCAAGAGTCACCAAGTGAAGACAAAAGAGTAAGGGCGAATTTCTCATGAAGGGACACTTTAAGGAATACGAAAAGTCACCAAAGATAAAGACAAAAGTGGGAAGGACATTTTTGGTCATGAAGGGTCACCACATGACTTTTCAAATGCTTGGATATGAAGGGTCATCTAATATTGGCACCATTTTCCATGAGGATTGAAAGGTCAAAAAGAGGGAAGGCCAAAGGTCATTTGGAAAGCTATAAATAAAGGCTTGAGTAGCCATTTGTAATATGAGAGTGAGAGGTTAATTTGATATTGTATTATCTAGCTTAGAAGAGCAAAGGTGAGAGAGAGGAAAGAGATGTTGTATTGAACTATCATTTGTTGATTTAGCAACATTGAGAGATAGGTGTGTGGTTTACACAAAGTGGATGATGCTCATGTGGATTGGTGCTCACAAATGATAGCTGGGTTGGTGTTCGACAAAGGGGTTTGAAGCTATTATGGGTTGGTGCTCACGAATTGTAGCTGAGGTTGGTACTTGGCAGAGGGTTATGGTGCTCCTGTGGGTTTGTTCTCACTAATATACTTGAGATTGTTATCTATGGTTTTTCCCACATTGAGTTTCCACGTTATATCTAGTGTCTCTCTCTTTCTTGTGTGATGTTTATTATTTGAGTTTTATTGCATATCTTGAATGTTTGATTAAGGGAAAGTTTTATAAGATATATATACTGATTCACCCCCCTCTCAGTATATTCTATGCTTAACAATATCTACATGTGAAGACTAAATGGAATGATAAATAGATGGTGGACCCAAGAAAAGATACATACAAAGGGAAGGACATGTAGGGATAATATATCCTAGTATAAGAAACATGCTTTGATGTTGATCAAATAGGGCAAAAGCTGTGAGCTTGGCCTAAAAGTGTGAATTGGGCACCCACCATGAATTTTCCCCTATAGAGTGGGGTGAGGATTGGTGACTCAGTTTAGACAGGATAAATGTTTTTATATTTTGAGTCTTTATATCTCTCAGAAATTTTAAGCTGAGTTTCTATTTTTTAGGATTTTGAAATGTTTTTGAATATTTTTGGAATTCTGAGGTATCTTAACTTGTTATATATTGAAAATATACCACTCACAAAATAACAAGAGTGCTAGCTAAGGGTTGTTCATAAAATAGTGAGAGCGTCTAAACTTAAATTACTCACAAAAATATGAAAACATTAGAAAAGGGTGATTGATTTGACCTCAACATGAATCAAACACTACCTACATAGTCCTATAGGACCTTAAGTCATTATAGTTCCACCTTATAATAGAGGTTTCAATTGGGTAGTAACAAGTTTATGAATTAGGAAAATGACACATTATGGCATAGGAATGACAAGGTGATACTACAATGCATGGTAAATGTTTTGTTCCCAATTTACCCATAGGTAGTTATAATTAGGAAATAATGGCATATGTTAATGATGCTAACTTTATAAAAGGTAGTTATAATTAATATTGTGGAGTGGGATAATAATTTTCCCAAAGGTGGTTATAATCAAGAACACTCATAATAAAACAAAATAATAACTAAAGGATACAACTACCAAGTCACTATCATACTAGTCCAAGATATGGCCTTTATCTAGAATACTGAACCAACTACTAAAACTTTGTCTGAATCCCCTTAAGAAAGGTGCCCAAAGAACCAATGGAATAGAACCAAGGTCAAAAGGGTGGGTAGGTTGGGTAAAAAAAACTTTGGTCGATAATGAAGGCATGCTATAATGGTAAGGCAAGGCAAAGGGCAAGGCAAGGTGATGTTATGATAATTGGATATAATGGTAATAGGGTTACCACCAAGTGACAAGGTAAGGTAAGTGGTAGGGTATGAAATAATGACAAGGTGAATGGAAAAATGAACGACAATGTAAAGGGTAAGGAAAAGCATATGATTCTATTATTCTTGATAATGTGGAGATGCATGCCTTGATTAACATATAATATAACTAGAATAGTCAATTATGTTTAAATTTCTAAACCACACCTCTTTTACATAGATGATCTATCAATAACCTACTATAGATTTGGACTCCAATAATGTTTTTGTGATCTTTTTTGGTTATTGATTTTATTTCTTCCAAACTTTGAGACAAGATTTATTCATAGCCTCTATATAGGAAAGTGTGGCAATGGATGGTAAATACAAATTAACATTGGCTGATTGGTATGATTTGGAAATGTAAGATAGGTCTAGAATGAATAAATTTATTATAATGAAATTTATAATAGTTGGGAAACAAATGAATATTGGGATTTTCAAGCACACACAATGTTACTAATTTCAAATTTGACATAATTTTGGTTGTGAATGGGCCAAAGACTTTTGAATATTCTCATAATAGGATCATCAAATTTTTCTATTGTTTGAGCCTAAGAGTAGCTACCATATGATTATGCTATAGATTAGAAGTTGTATTGATGTTATCTTTAATAATGTCTTCTTCAAGCAGTGAAGAATTATTTTACTCAATGATTGACACCTTGAAGATGTTTTCACTAATAAAGTTGTGTTGATTATCCCATAGTGCCTTCAATAAGGTTTCACTAGGCAATGTTAACTTTTGACTGTAATTGTCTTATAATGCCTCAAATAAGGTTTCACTAGAAGATGTTGAATGTGGAATTTGATTTCCCCCTAGTACCTTAAAAAAGGTTTTTCTAAGAGATTGTTCATCTTTTCATGAATGTGGTCTTGGTCCCCCTGATACTCTACAACTGATATGTCACCATGGATGTAGTTCAACAAGGTGTGATTTTTTTGATCCTAATCGACACTTGTGGGAGGTAGAATCTCAATATAATGGCTATATTGGGTGGTGGTAATGATATGTAGAACAATAATGGAATGGGAAGAGGAAGAACAATACTCATATAAAATACTAGGATAACTTGTGTTGATGTTGAATTAATCATCCTCAAAAACTATAAAAGGATCATAAATGTATTCAAATTGATCTACAAATCATGTGTAACCAATGTTGTAAAAAACATGAATGTATTATGATTCTAAATTTGAGTTTGACTCATGGGACTCTAAATCTAATGTTGAGACTGATGTTGATTCTAATTCTAATGCTAAATCCGATACCAGCTCAAAATAGAACTTGACTCTAATTCTGATTTTTCTTTGATTATGGATGATGCTATGATGATGTTATATTAAATTTTTGGTATTAAATAAGTAATGTACTATGATGGCATAATATTATCTTTGAAAATATATTCATCTAAGAAAGGTTTAACATAGACTTGTTCATCTAGG
Organism: Torreya grandis; assembly: GCA_037957365.1. Lineage (NCBI taxonomy): Eukaryota > Viridiplantae > Streptophyta > Pinopsida > Cupressales > Taxaceae > Torreya > Torreya grandis. The sequence continues at coordinate 1,579,284 of JARHVA010003712.1, forward strand.
TGAAGCCCCTCAAAGAGAGGGATCAGCTTAAGGGGTGATTTCATAGAGATTAGCTTGTCAAAGTGAGACTCCTTACTGAGAGGAAAAAGGTCAAGAGATAAATCCAAAGAGATTAGATTGTAAAAGTGAGGTTTTTTAAAAATAAAACATTGGTTGATAGAATGATTTTCCCAAAGGTGGTTATAATCATTAAGACATGACTCAACAAAGACTAGCTTGTTAGAGTGAGACTTCTTAACAATAGGGAAAGGATAAAAAGGAAATTCACCATAATTTAACTCATCACAAATAGGTGTTCAACAAAAATTTCAAGGATTGGTTAGTTTTATTGGCCTTGGTTTATAATTGGTTTAGTCTTGAACACATCTTGGTCTTTGAATAATGGCTCTTAGAAAGGTACTAAATACCTCTATTATGGTTTGAAGATTGGCATGGGTTTTCTAAAGTTGGAGAAGGTTGTTAATGGAGTAATAATGATTATTTTTTGGATAATTATCTCTTTGTAAATAAGATTATTTACAATGGGGTCAACAAATATTGGTTACTGATCTAGAATGGTGACTATGACTCATCTAGTTGCACTTGTGCAACCTTTTTGAGATAAAAAGATACTAAATTTGGAAGGGTCTGGAATGGTAATGGAAGGACATTGAAAATATTGGTTGCTAATAAAATCCAAAGGATAAGGGAATCTAATGGTAATGGATGGATGTTGTGAAGCTTGGTTTCTAATGCAAGCTAAAGGATGAGGCCCTAGAATGGTAATGAAAGTGAAATGTAAATCTTGGTTAGTAACACAAGATAAAGGATAAGGGCTTGAAATGGTAATGGAATGTCAATTCAAATCTTAGTAAATGGCTCAAGCCAAAGGGTGAGGTCTTAGTATGGTGATCCTTGGATTTTGTAAAGCTTAATTGCTCATGTAGACTGAAGGAGGATTAATGGTATAGGTAAGGGATTGGGTGTCGTTATCATTAAAAGGGAGAACTTGTTATGTTAATTATTCAAAATAAGGGAGATAATAACATATGATAATAATCTTGGCTAGGTTTTGGTTATTATCCCCAAAGAGGGTGGTCTTGGTCTATGAAAATGGTCTAGGTCTAGGTCTAAGTCTAAAATTGGAATTGGTCTAGGAATAAAGTTTTTATCCAAATTGATCCATGAAAAAATTATTCTAAAAAGGTCTAATTTCAAATGTCTCACAAAAATAGTTAAATTAATGGATAAATACAAATGCCAAACTTAGTAAAAGTGTTTCAAATAATTCTAATCTAGGTCTAAAAATGGAAAAGGTTGTTAGGTCTTTGGAAAAGAGGCACAAAGCTAGGATCAAAAGCATTACTAGGTCTAAAACAAAAGGTAATTGATGGGTCTTTTGGGAACATGACATAAAATCTAGACTTGGCACAACACTAGGTCTAAAAAAAATGGAATTGCTAGGTTTTTTGGAAACATGACACAAGCTAGACTTGACACAAACTAGGTCTAAAAGGTAAGATAAAAAATCTAACAATTTGAGACACTTGGGATCAATGTTGACAATTAGATTCAAACACACACTTGATAATTTGTAAAATACCTTGGACTTTAGTCACATGGAGGATATACCACTTCCCAAATCTAGGCATAAAAAGAGTCTTCAAAGTAAGCAAGGATTTGGTCTAAGTTACACAACCCAAAAATGAGAGGTAAATGTCTAAGCCAAAATTACATGAGGTATATGCATAAAACAATAAATGTTTGAATATAAACTTATCAATATTAATTTTAACTTTATTTATAAGGCTTGGTTCTTAAATAGACAATAAACTAGACCAAAATAAATAGTATAATAGTACTAGGCATAAACAAAGAAGGGACACATGGTTTTGAAATTGCAATTTGATATAAGGCAAAAGTTCTTCAAAACAATGCAAGTAGTGTAATGATGTTATATTTCTCTAAATTTATGACAAATGGTTTATTTAAAAAACTCTAAGGCACAATACTTTGGAATGAAATGGGAAATGTAATGGTCCCCCCTTTCAAAAAAGTGACACACACACAAATTTTTTGACAAATGACTAAGGCAAAATGTGGTGTCAAATGGATGACATAACACCTCTTAAAATAATAAAGTGAAGTATAAACATGAATTGTTTTGTGTGTAGTTTAAAAAATCAAATATTTTTGACACAAGACAATGCAAATAAAAAAAGAAAACAATAAAATCACCTAAGTGCATCATCCTAATCCTAAAAACTGATAAGGTGGCTTTCTATTGTCAAATTCCATCTATATAATTGTTCTTGAGAGGAAAATTATTTTGTTAAACCAAAAATTAAAATGCACATAAAAATTATGGTTTTTAGGCCCCCTCTTATCTCAAGAGTTTATATGATGACATGGAACTTCGAGCAACTCACCCTACATTGATAATATATCCATGGTAAGTGGGGTTGTATAAAAACTATCAATTTTTGTACACTCTAAATGGTCCCATATGTGTGGTTAACACTAGGTGACAACATGTCATTTCAATCCACTTTAATTGATTTTTTTGAAAATGTCTTATCCTTTTCAGAACCACTACTTCCATAAATTTCTTAGTGTAGTGTGATGTCTAAGTTAAACATATTTTTGAGGTAGTATTTTACTAATGAAGCTTGTTTAGCCACTTAAACAAGCATCCCAATAAGTCAACCTCAATTCATATACCCCTAATGTGGAGTGGGGTTGAAGCGATGCTAGTAGATGAATTCTTGGGTCAACACATCCTTAGATAACCTATGGGGAGGTGATGAACTCCCACCCACAAGCTAGGATTCATAAAATAGATAATGTGGAAGGACTTTAGGATCATTTTGAGGTCACCCAAATCACTTAGATTTTGGGGAGGGCCTTAGAAACTTTCCTTCCAAACATTTGAAAAAAAATTTAAAAATATAATAAGTTAAGCATTTTTATCACCTAAGTTCCCCAAAGGGGATGGGGGAGAGCATACAGTCTACACTTATCTTTTCAAACAAACACACACCAACAATCATAAAAATGAAAATTCTTATGAATATTTAAGTTGTGTGTGAGTTCATTTTTATAGCACCAAATAAATTATGTCATGAAGTTTAGCCCCTTGGCATTGTGTTGAAAATTTTAAACTAAACAAAAAATAACTCAAGTGAAAGATTTTAAACATCAAGTTTAAATGTGAGTTTGGAAACTTAGGGTGTTTAAGAATGTCTTTTATTGCCCTCTGAGTCTTGTAAAATATGTTAGGGGGTACCTATGCTTAGAAGCCAAATGGAAGTGGGAAAATGACTTTTGGAAATTAGCTCTCAAGTTTAAAATATTTTACACATAATGCAAAACTACAAAAACATAGAGAAATACTACAACTTTTCCTACCAAACTATAACTATTATCACAAAACCACACCTGTCTGCAAAATAGAGTGTTAGCACAAAATCATATCTCTAAAAGTAATATCACAAAAATTAAGACAATACCACTACTCATAAGGGAAAATCATAACTTATCCTATAACTCTAGACAATTAGTAAAAAATTATGATGGTTAAGGAAAAATCACTACTTATCATGTAAATTTGATACTTATCATGCATTATCACAACTTATCATGCAACATCACAATTATTCCTACAACACAAATGGTTTATGGGAAAACTATGATGATTAAATCAATATCATGATTGTGAATGTAATATCACAATAATTAAGGCAATATTATGACTGTAAAGTCATGATATTGTCCAATATCATGATTCATCAATGCAATACTACAATTACAGAAAGTGAAATCACAACTACATAAAATGAGAACACTATTTTTTGTAACATGTCTGTGATCCTAAAATTTCCACTTTTTTATTCAACAACTTTGTATTTTGACATGAAAATTGATAGGAAGATGTCCTAAAATGCCTTGGGAAGAATGTTATGGGGTGCGGATCCCACTGAGAATGCTATTATGTAAAAAAAAATACGTAGAGGGGAGGTTTGTATAATGTTAGTCTAATCAAATCAAATCAAAATAACACACTAAAAACTTAACACCTCTATCCTAGATACTAGGGGAAACATAGGTAACAAGAATACAAATAAAAACACAACTAGAAAATAAAATAAATTAGCCTTTTACCTTTCTTGTATCTCCAAAATATATTTTTGAAGTGGCTTGCTTAGTTTTGTGCATTGAGAAGTCTTTATCAATAAAGCTCCATTTACTCCTCCTCTCCTTAGCACCTTGGCTTGGCTCATTGGCTTATGAATTTGGCATGGTAACATTACTTTAAAGGTTTTTTTTCATCCAAATGAAAGTTATAACTTTGGCTTATGAGAGCTTAAATATCAATAGGTATGGTTGTGTATTAATAACCTCCAAAGTTAAATCTCACCCAAAGTGAGTTTAGGTTGAGTTTAAACATGAAATGGGTTCAAAGTAACCCTAGGTGAGTTAAAAATTTTCATGTAATTATGATTTTAAATTACTAGACATGGCTCTCAAATTAGATATTTTGGTATAACTTGACAACTCATAAAGGTAATGATGAAAAGGCTTGATATTTTTAAATTTTAGAATTTCCTTTTTTAGATATTCATTAATTAAAAATAGATTATTTAGCTAAGAATTCAATCTAGTTTAATTATATGATTCATTTTGATTAGCATTTTAGCTCTTTTAAGATTTGTTCAAGTACCCCACTTAATGGCTCCATAATTCAAACTGATAGTTATTAGGTCACAAGGTTATTAGGGATGAATCCATGAGAGGTTATTATTGTGTATGGGCTAGTAACCTAAATAAAGATGCCTCAACATAATGTTGAGCATTGATGGATGATGTGCAACCAAAATTGAGAAATTTAGTGATTCTTAGGCTTAATTTGATATGTTTGGTAGGAATCCATCTGAAGTCTGGTTTGAAGATATTTATGGCTAGAATGGGGTGTCTATAGGTAGTGATACCTTCTCATACATATAATAGACTCCAATGATTCCGGCATCCTCTCAAATTACACATAATGTAAGATATTCTATGATTAGTGATAAAGATATTTATGTTACAACACCTGATGCCTTTATAGATGTATATTCATCTACATGTAGCACTATTTGTTCATGTAAAATCACCTTTTAACTCTTTGATATAGGTGCACACTATGGTCCTCCCATTTATGGGATCATAGGTTAGTTTCTTTTCCTTTCAAAAATACAATATATATATATATATATATATATATATATATATATATATATATATATATATATATATATATATATATATATATATATATATATATATATATATATATATATATATATATATATATATATATATATATATATATATATATATATATACAAAAAACATTCAAATATGTCAAAAATTAAAAAAAATAAAATATTTCCAGAAAAATATAAACATTCTAAATATTTTTTAAAAATTAGAAAATAAGACTTGAGCATGACATGAGTTGCTAGTTTAATTTTTTACATATGTTATTTATCATAATTTTTTTTAGATGGCATATTATTTTTTAAACACAAATGCATTTCATGAGTTATATGAGTATGATTAAGGACATACATATTATACATGGAATTCCTAGATGTTGGATTATATTTTACTCAGTGGCCATACCTATGTTAGGGGCTTCTTATTCTATAGGTTACACTATCACTAGTTATATCTATCTAAAATATTTATACCATGTTGAACTACATATCTTATAAGTGTCTTGATATTTACTCATATTTTACATTGTGTTATATGGATATGCCACTTTGATATGATGTGACACTGATACATATGGATACTATAGATTATTTTTTTCACTTGTTATATGATCATTCAATACTAATTTTCTTGAATTATAGGATAAAAATTTCTTGTTTATTATGTGTGTCCTTGGCCATATGTGTGCAATATTTTCTTGTGTGACATTTTAACAAGTCCATTTCTTGTGGTCATTGTAACTATTTATGTGATGTTTTCTTGTATGCATCATCATTTGAACATGTCCCTTGTATGCATCCCTTGGCCTTATGTATGACATTATGTGATATTGCATGGCATTGTATATTGCATTTTATATGCTTGATGAGCATGATTACTGGTACCATGATACATATCATGAAATTTTATTGTGTAGTCTAATTTGGAAATGGTTACTATACTACATGATTCAATGTTATATATATCTAAAAATGACACTTATATTCCTTGCATTCAATATGATACATACATACTTTAATGAAAATTATATTACTATGATGACATACTCTCAACATGATGACATGATTATGCATGATTCTATCTTATCACGTGGTATAATTAACCCTTATTTTGAGATGAGTGACTTGCATGCTACATCACTCATATAAAAAGGGATGAATTACAGTGGGCTTGTATTAGAGATCCAAGACTCATTAAACAAACAAATTCAGATTTGGGACACAATACAAGTTTTAAAGATTCAAAATAAATTAAAAAATAGATTTTATGACAAAATATATGTTTCAAAGAATCAAAGTTCAAAATTTCAAATATTTAAAGTAATTCAAAGATCATATATATGACAAAAATTGGCATTTTAAATACATATTTTAGGGGATATGACAAACATATACACTCAATTTACATAGACTAAGTACATTTTTATACAATATTAATCTCATATGAATGGGAATATATAAAATAACTATAAGATTAAAAAAATTAATTTTAAAATATAGTTATAAGCAATATAGATGTATGACATTCTATATAATTTAACATAGATTCAAGGGGGTATGATGTTTTTTCATGTGTACACACACACACATTCAAAGTCAAAAAACATGATATAGTTTCTTACAAATATTAAAAACATTAAATTTTACAAATTCAAAGGAAAATTTTCATTTAATTTCAAATCTATTAGCACCAAGGTCAAGATGGGGGCATGCATATTATTCATACTCTTTTGTCATAAAAATAGAATCTATATCCATACATAACGGTACAATTTTTTATGTTAAGAGTAATGTATGTTCTATTATAGCGATGCTTAGTGGCCTTTGAATTAATTATAGAAAACCCATTTTGTGGTTCCATATTTATATTACAGGTGATATATGTTTAAGTTTAGTGACACTCAATGACCTTGGCATCACTTCTAGTAAATCCACCATTGTTTGAACTTATTTTGGATTAGTACATTAGGAACCTTTCCCCATTCATAAGAGTTTTAAAATTCATATTTCCAACTTAATATCTTGATTATCTATTCAAAGTGGGACTTGATCACTCTTAATTTATCATTGGTTGAAACATAAGAAACCATCTCTAAAAGTTATTCAATAAGGAGGCACATTTCTCTAATGATTCACCATATTTTATAGGTTACATAAGAATGTGGTTTCATATCCATAAAAATTTATTCTTTAATTTCTCTCTTTTCTTTTTGAAAAGTTTAATGTTTTAGATTTTTCAAATTTCAAATATGAATAATGACTACTCCATGTGTTATTATAGGGTTTACTAAAATTTAGTGCCCTACATAGTGGGAGTTTTCTATCAAATATAAAGTGAATTATACACACATAGGTATTTTTATTTCCTTTACTTTATGAATTAATTACTATAATAAATGGGGGTTGTGTGGGGATTTAGATACCTAAATCTAGTCAGAAGAACTTGGAAATGTTATTTTTTTACACATTCTAAACCATTTGCCTTATGCCTAAATACATGACTCTTATTTGCCATTTATCTATATGTAGACTCAGATATTTATTCATCATCACTACTGCATATAAAGTTTTAATTTAATGCTAAAACCTATTTTAAATAACTATAATATTACATATAACTTATGAGACCTATCCATAATTCTCTAAAACAAGTATGTGTTTGAAAAATAGGTTTAGTGCTATGGTATTTTCCACTTGTATGGCTTCATCCTACTCCAATTAATGGCTAGTTTAAAAATTTCAAAATATTCATTTGGGTCTTCCTACATGATTCATAAGTTAGGCTAAAGGAAATTATCAAAATGTTTCACTATACAAGTAAATCAAAACATCATTTCAAAGGGGTTTGATTCCTAATCTATAATTTATATTTTACACTATTTCACATTGCACAAAGCTACCTATTGGAAATATTGTCATTGATGTCAAAGGTCTAGTATTATTGGTGATAAAGGCCCCATTGCATAATGATATTTGTAATAGATATATCTTGGCTAATGTGAGTTAATATTTATTTAATATTAAAAAATATATTTTTGGTTGCATATGAGACAAAAGAAGGGCCCATGGAGAAGTCAAAGAGCCACAGGGAAAAGATAAAAGAAGGATGGGATGCATTTTCCCATGAAGAGTCATCTTAGGGAATTCCAAGAGTCACCAAGTGAAGACAAAAGAGGAAGGGCACAATTTCTCATGAAGGGACACTTTTAGGAATATGAAAAGTCACCAAGATAAGGACAAAAGAGGGAAGGACATTTTTGCTCATGAAGGGTCACCACATGACTTTTCAAAGGCAAGGATTTGACGGGTCATACAAGTTTTGGCACCATTTTATATGAGGATTGAAGGGTCACAAAGGGGGAAGGCCAAAGGTCATTTGGAAAGCTATAAATAAAGGCTTGAGAAGCCATTTGTAAATGTGAGTGAGAGAGGTTGATTTGATATTGTAATATCTAGCTTAGAAGAGGATTTGAGAGAGAATAATATGATTTGTATTTGTTATATCTAGCTTAAAAGGGAGAAAAGGTGAGAGAGTGGAAAGAGATGTTGTAATAAACTATCATTTTTTGAGATAACAACTTTGAGAGATAGTTGTGTGGTATACACAAAGGGGTTGGTGCTCCTGTGGGTTGGTGCCCATGAATTTTTGTTGGGTTGGTGCTCGGAAAAGGGGTTGGTGCTCCTATGGGTTGGTGCTCACGAATTTTTTTTAGGTTAGTGCTCAGCAAAGGGGTTGATGCTCTTATTGGTTGGTGCTCACGAATAGTTTTTGGGTTGGTGCTCAGCAAAGGGGTTGGTGGTCCTGCAAGTTGGTGCTTGCAAATATTGTTTGGGTTGGTACTCATTCATATACTTGAGATTGTTCTTTGTGGTTTTTCCCAAATTGGGTTTCCACATTATATCTAGTGTTTCTCTCTATCTTGTGTGGTGTTTATTGTTTGATTTTTATTGCATATCTTGAATGTTTGATTAAGTGGAATTTGGTTAAGGGAAAGTTTGTAAGATATATGATATATTGATTCACCCCCACCCTCTCAGTATATCCCATGCTTGACAATTGGTATCAAAGCAGGTTTCTTCAGAAAGGGTTTAATAGCTTGAAGGTAGATCAAGGAAAAGCACAAGATGGCCAAGCAGCTAAAGAAGGAGAATCAAGAGTTGAAATATGTGGTTAAAGCTCTTAAAGAACATGTGTCTATCTTAGATTCTAAGTTGGCTATAGATGTAAAAGAAAATAAAATATTTATTTAGGATCTTAAGAATCAGTTAGAGATTGTAAATTCAAGTTTGATATCAAGAGAAGAAGAGTGTAATTAGTTGAAGGTTGAGTTAGGTTCTTTAAAGGATAATCAGGAGAAGCTTATAATCAAGGTTGAGAAAGATCATGAAATATTAGTCCAAGGAAATAAGGATGCAAGTTTTGAAGGAAAATTAAAGAAGCCAATCAGGTAGCCCAATGCTTTCAAGTTTTCAAATTCTTTTCATGGCCATTGTTTTGTTTGTCATCATGTTGGTCATAGGGCAAGAGACTATATGAGGATAAGCAATCAGTCAAAGGGAGATCTTAGTCACATTAAAGAAAAAGGTATGATAAATATTGTTTGCTTTTGTTGTCATGAGGTTGGCCATATTGCTAAATTATGTCAAAATAAAGTAAAGAGATATTCAAGGTATGTCAAAGGATATAGAGCCCCTAGAAAATATCATAAAAGACAAAGTCAGGTTTGGAGACCTAAAATAGTAAAGGTTGATCAGGTTGAGTTTAAGAGTGAGAATGAATTACTTGCTATAGTAGAAAAAGAATCAGATAGGAAGGATTGTGAAGAATCTCTTATTAAAGTTGAGCATGAGCTTTGTCAAGATAAGATATTTGTAAAAGTTGAGAAGATGAAAAACATCATAAATGTTGAGGTTAGTAAGTCAAAAAGGTTAGACATGCTTAAACAGATTCTAAAAGAAAAACACAAGAAGATCAAGGAAAAAACAAAGGAGATATGGGAATCTCCCGAGATTTTTTTCTAGGACCCTTTGTGTGGGGTGTCTCTTCTAGGCTTCAAGGAGACATTTTAAAGAAAAATTGAACCATGGTGGATGCTATTGGGTCTTGGCTATGTTGCATGATAAGAAGGTGAGTTGGCAAATTAATTTGTATATATTTTGAGGGAATAGATTTTTGAAGAAAATTTTGCATCAGTATTATGGTTTGAGGCTATGCAGTGTTTAACAATTTTTAAGGTGTATCAAATAGATATGATCATAAGAAATTAGAATGTTGAAAAAGAGCTAACAGTTTCAAAAATAAAGAGAAGGATACTCATGCAGATTCAATCAAGAAGGATCAGAGTTTTAAAGCTCCATTCATCAAGAAGGATCAGAGTTTTAAAACTCTGTTCATCAAGAAGAAGGTTTAGATATGTTCATGGTAGGAGAAACAACCTGAATATACTATGATGGTTTAGACAACTTTGCATGTAAGAAATAAAGATCAACCATGGTTTGTTGATAGCAAATGTTTGAGGCATATGACAGGAGATAAGAGTAAAGAAGATCAATGGTGGCATTTGAAGATAAAACCACTACCAGGATAGCTGGAAAAGGTACTTTAAGTTTGGATAATAGTAAAACCAAGACTAACAATGTTTTATAAGCATAATCTATTGAGTGTAAGTCAAATATGTGTTCAGGGATACACATTAAAGTTTTATGCAAAAGGTTGTGAGATTAGAAGAAAGTATTCAAATGAGTTGATTGCAGATGCTCAAAGGATAGGGAATAATGTGTACATTTTATTAGATATATTCTCAAAGGCATGATTAAAGGACACATTCAAGGATCTGTAAGAGGAGTTGGGAGTAATTTCTATTACTTCTTTCCATTGATGTTGAGCATCAATTGAGGGGGAGCTAAGTGTTAGCTTCAGGTACGCCCTTTGCCATTGATGTCAAAGGGGGAGAATAATAGGTATAGGTATTTGTTTAGAAATAGGTATAGGGAATAGGTATATGTTTCTACAGTAAGGGGGAGTTACTATATGTTTTCAAATGATAGGATATGCAGATGATAGGATATGGCAATTTTAGGATTGAGGTTGCCATCAATGACAAAGGGGGAGATTGTTGGAAATATTGTCATTGATGTCAAAGGTCTAGTATTATTGGTGATAAAGGCCCCATTACATTTAATGATATTTGTAATAGATATATCTTGGCTAATGTGAGTTAATATTTATTTAACATTAATGAATATATTTTTGGTTGCATATGAGACAAAAGAAGGGCCCATGGAGAAGTCAAAGAACCACGGGGTAAAGACAAAAGAAGGATGGGATACATTTTCCCATGAAGAGTCATCTTGGGGAATTCCAAGAGTCACCAAGTGAAGACAAAAGAGGAAGGGCGTAATTTATCATGAAGGGACACTTTGAGGAATATGGAAAGTCACCAAGATAAAGACAAAAGAGGGAAGGACATTTTTGCTCATGAAGGGTCACCACATGACTTTTCAAAGGAAAGGATATGAATGGTCATATAAGTTTGGCAACATTTTCTATGAGGATTGAAGGGTCACAAAGGGGGAAGGCCAAAGGTCATTTGCAAAGCTATAAATAAAGTCTTGAGAAGCCATTTGTAAATGTGAGTGAGAGAGGTTGATTTGATATTGTAATATCTAGCTTAGAAGAGCATTTAAGAGAGAATAATATGATTTGTATTTATTATATCTAGCTTAGAAGAGCAAAGGTGAGAGAGAGGAAAGAGATGTTGTAATGAACTATCATTTGTTGAGATCGCAACATTGAGAGATAGTTGTGTGGTATACACAAAGGGATTGGTGCTCCTGTGGGTTGGTTCTCATGAATAGTTGCTAGGTTGGTGCTCGGCAAAGGGGTTGGTGCTCTTGTGGGTTGGTGCTCACGAATTGTTGCTAGGTTGGTGCTCTTGTGGGTTGGTGCTCATGAATTGTTGCTAGGTTGGTGCCTGGCAAAGGGGTTGGTGCTCCTGTGGGTTGGTGCTCATGAATAGTTGCTGGCTTGGTGCTCATCAAAGGGGTTGGTGCTCTTGTGGGTTGGTGCTCATGATTATTTGCTGGGTTGGTGCTTAGCAAAGGGGTTGGTGCTCTTGTGGGTTGGTGCTCCTACAAGTTGGTGCTTGTGAATATTATTTGGGTTGGTGCTCATTCATATACTTGAGATTGTTCTCCATGGTTTTTCCCACATTGGGTTTCCATGTTATATCTGGTGTCTCTCTCTATCTTGTGTGGTGTTTATTGTTTGAGTTTTATTGCATATCTTGAATCTTTGATTAAGTGGAATTTGGTTAAGGGAATTTTTTTAAAGATATATGATATACTGATTCACCCCCCTCTTAGTATATCCCATGCTTAACACTACCCTATTAATCCAAAGTTCAATATCAAACTTTGGGAGTAGTATCAAATCAATTATGAAGCATCTCAAATCAATTCAAGAGCTAACATTGTCAAATATCAAGGTCAAATTTCTATCTACATACATGTATTCAAGGAACAAAATTATACAATCACTCTAGTTGGGAGAACTACATGTGGTTTGATTCCATTTTTAGAGTATCCAGATATGTAGATAGTGGTTAATCATTAAGGGGGTGATTACAATTAGCTCAACTCATTATACTCCCATTCTTTTTTTTACAAGTTTATATCTCTCATGAAGACCCCTAGTGTTTCCAAATAAAATAAAAGTAAGCATTGAATTTCACATGTTATTATCAAAATCACATTATCTCAACTCTGTCAATAGATATAGGTATAAAAATCAAAGAAAAACAATTTTATCATAGTCAACTAAGACAAGTCCAAAGTAAATGGATGCAAATGACCTTCATTGTTGTATAAGAAATGTAAAGTTATCCAAACACATCTTTATATTTTATAATTAACTATAAGTTATCATAGTTATATCTTACTCTAATTTTCACTATTAGTTATTATTCACAGTTTTTATCATTTAGATTTTGCACCCATATTTGTGTAGCTGCATGTATAGTATATGCTGCAAATTATGGGAAATCTAATGACATAATGGGATCACCTCCAAGCTATGGGAGCTTGGTGAATTGAGGTGAACCTTTGGAGAATGATGTATTCTTTTCACTAAGTTTAGTGTAATTGATATATTACTAGTTCACATTATAATACTACTTCTTAGTGATTTTTCTCCTAACTAGGGTTGTAATTATGAGAAAAAGAGTTTTAGAATGAATTTTTAAAACTAGAAATGGTGATTGTACCAAATAGTTATATTGGAAATTAATGATTGATTTGTATGAACACAATAGAATAATAAATATACTGAAGTATATTAGAGCACAAACTTATGCAAATATGAAACCAAAGGTAATATTGGGAACTTATCATATAAGGAACAAGATTATTTATTTTAATAAAATAAATTTTCAAAAGGGCAAAATAATACCAAAAACAAATTTTTGTGACTGAAATAAGAATCAAAGCATTCAAAAACTTATATAAATAGCCATGCATACATAAAAATAACATTGACAAGGAAGGCAAAAATTCAATTTATTATCATTCTCTAAGTTACAACATGTAGATCAATTGTTTAAAATGCAAAATAATTTCTCCAATTGTAAAAGATAATATGGGATACACCATGGTACCCATATTTTTACAAAATACTCTCTTGAAAGAGAGATAGGTATCAAAACCCTAATCCTAGTTAAAGAGCAAGAAAAATCATAAAACCTCATATAAATGGCATGATATTTAGTTTAGAATGGAATATTTAGCAAGGTAGATGGTTGGAACAAAAACATGGAACTATAGGGTGCTTCAACAAGTGCTGGAGGCATGAAGAAATCCTATTGAATCTTTATTCAACAACTTCCTTGTTTTTAATTTAGTTGTTATCTTTTCAAAGGAATGAGGAACCAAAATGAACTAACACTTAGAAAAGTTGAATTCTTTTAGGTATTTTAGGTTATAAATTGAAAAACCTAGTTTGTATTTTTTTCTGGGAATTTTACAAATTTATAAGTCATCCAACTTGAAGAAATTGAAAATGCAAATTAAAATATGAGTTTTTGCAAGTTAAGCAACTCAAACTTTGTCAAAATGAAAAGTGAAATTTACAAGTTTCACTTTTACAACTTAAAACCTATCAAAAAGATACTTGAAAATTACAAGTGGATCCTTCTCAAAAAGAGATACCAAAATAGTAGTTTCAATTTGCAACTTGTAATTTTACAATGTTTCTTACAACAAAGAATAAAAGTTACAAAATGTATTTCATTGAAATAATTAATCTACAATCATAACCTTTGACTATTCCTTGTCCTTATTTGCATGTATCTTCTCAATATAAGCATCAAATATTTTGAAGATATCTAGGAGGTAATCTTCATTGGGATCAAGTGAATATAGGTTACTTATCTCACATTTTTCCATTATATCAGAGAGTTCTCTAGATACATCCCTGTATACTTGAGTGTCTATCCCCATCTGATCAAATGTATTGTGATACTTGATGAATCAATGGATGAAACTCATATTAAATGTTGTATCCCATGCTGACTCTCTCTTGATGACTTATTGAACTTGTCTTAAACTTTTTGTATTAATAGTGTTTGATCTTGATGATTTATTTCTTCACATGATAATTTAATAAGTAAATCTTTAATGAGATAGATCACATCTATGGCCTTATCACATGTAGCCTTGACCTTATTAATCCTCTTAGTGAGTATTTTGATTCTAAAATTTGCTACCCTATCCAATTCCTCATGCTATACATCTTTTTTCAATATCTTCTCTATAATGAGGGTATCAATCTCAATCAGGTCAATAGCTTACAATTTTGGGAATAATAAGTTAACCTTTCAATCTCTTCCTAATATTTTCTTATTTCCATTTTCAAGGATGACCTATCATCATTGAGAGTCTTGTAATAGTCTATTTCTAGCTTAATTTCTCTATTTCCTTTCATGATAAGCTCCTCAACCTAGTATTTTGTGTCCCTTACCATACTACCAATCTCTGTTACTACTTCAAGTGTTTCTTTGTGAAGGAACTGAGTAAAATATTGTGTTGGTTGGTTTACGAGCTCAATAAAAGTCTTTAGTGTAGTTATCAATTGTTTAAATTTATTATTCAATTCATCTTTTATGACCTTGTCATTATCTATCTTCTCAAAATGAGAGCTAGTGCTTTACTAAACATCATGTTTCAGTCTATCTCTTATAAGATGACCCAAGTGTACTTTGGATATTTGATAATCCTCTACCATTAGATCTTCTTTTTGTTTGTATGGTGGGGGGATTATAATTTCAACATATTTCTCCCCAATTGAATCATATAATACCTTGGATATGGTTATGGGGCCTACATTTGATCTTTTTGATGCCTTCAAAAGGCCAAAGCCTAGTGTGACAAGAAACTCCATTTGTTTTTACTTCTTCCCTATCAATTAGACTAGCTAGCTTGGAGTGCCATCATGTGAACCTATGACTGTCAACCATGAATTTGCAATAGAAGTTGTTGCACTAGTGGTTATTATAAAAAGTGATGTATCTACCACTAATATGGATATTAAATCATTAACTAATGTTTTAGAAATGTATTCCCCATTTACAGGTTGAGAAACCATAATTGTATCAATGATTTATTCTATCTCTACCTCCTTAGTTGGGGTTTGGGTTATTATGGGAGTGAAAGAAATGGGTGTAGTGGAAATGGATGTGCCTAATGGGGTATGGGAGTTAGAAGTGGAAAAAAATGGGGGGGGGGGTAGGCATGGGTAGTTAAAATAGGAGAACCTATGAAATTAAATAACATAGGGTAGTGAATGAATCAATCAAGGTGGTGAAAACACTCAAATTTGATGAAATGGGGAAAGTGATGGGAGATGAAAATAAAGCAATAGCTACCCTAGTGGTTGGGATGGTTGGTGGGATTCTAGTTAGGATGACTGAATCTACAACCATGTACTATTGGGTGGTGTTAGTGATTAATAGAGTGGTGGTGGATATTAAGGATGAGATGAACAGAATTATGGAAGAGGGGAGTGAAAGTGAATCATGAGTGTCTAATTATGTTTATTGGCCTATTGAAATTAGATTCACCTGTATAAGTGAGCTGGTAGGAATAGAGGGAGTAATTGTTTAAGGTGATTATGGAGTAGAGATCAGAGGAGGAGGTACCATAATTAGCTGAATAATAAAGACAAAGGGAGAAACTATTTGTGCTTGAGCAACAATTATGTCTTTAATGGAAATTAGCATTGACTGATCAATTTACTGTGCTATTGATTCTTGGCTACTAGATTAACCTCTTTTAGCCTTTTGTTTCTAATTCCTCTTGTGTTATACCATTGGCTTATCTACCTGATCTAATGGGTTTCCACTACTAAAATCCTCTGCTATTATTGGCACACCTTTCTCTTTCACTAATTTCAAAATGTCACTAATACTCAAGGTTTCCTTAGTAATCTTGACCCCTTTGCTCCTTAGCTAGTTAACTTATCCTATTTATTACATTTGTGGTCCTATCCATCGATGTGAAGGACTTAGGTATAGACCATCTAACTAATGGAAAAGGTTGAGAAAATATCTTATTATCATAGTAAACCCTATCAAATGGAGGTTCATCATCTATTAAGTCCTCAAGGACTGGTTCCATGTTATAGGTTTTGATCTACTCCAGGGTCATCCTAAAATAATCTCTTAGCCTCACTTCCTCTTCATCTTACATGTCTTCCCAGTAATGAATATGTTGTGATCCCCAATATATTGTTAATGCTTCTAGTTACATCATAAAATTACCTTGAATCAATATCTCTTAAGGTCATTTGAGTAATCTCAACATTTACACATTTGGATTTTGATAGGGAAGGGCATGTATACCTCCCTATGCTAATGGGAAAATGGATCCCTGACTTATGTTTTCTTGATAGCAATTTGTGAGTCTCTATAAGCTAGCTCAAAAATTTCATTAGATTCCATTTGTCACTTATATACCTTGGAAGGGTATAAGAATAACCACTGAATAATCCTACTCTAACATATGAATATGTTGGGAATTGAATGAAATATAATCCCTAATTTGTGATCTCAGAAGCTATGGCATTAGAGAATATTCTCTTTTTTAACTCCTTGTCAAACATAACTATGATGCAATATATGAATGCATCATTTACCCTTTTAAAATGTTGTCTACTTGCCTCAAGGGTGAGGTTAGGGAAATAGTTAAATACCTTGTTGACATGGCCAAGTACTATTTTAAACCCTAGGAAAGACCTTCCCTTTGATAATATGTAGACTAAATATGAAGTCATGTAAAATTTCCCTATATTCTGGACTTTTACCAATTATTTATGGATGGAGATAGAAATCAAATGGGCCTAATATATATACTATTTATTTTGGTGGATCTCCCAAATGTATTGGTACATCCAATATTGAAATTTATTAGCATATATGTTCTTAAAAACTCTATGTAAGAGTATTATTGTGTCACCCACTACTTCTTTGAAGTCTATTCTTGCCAGGGTTTTAGGTATTCTTATAGATGTGGGTCTAGAGACTTTTAGCCATTGTTGGTTCAAGACCCTTACACATGCAATGCTATTATTTTGATATAACTTCTTAGATGAGTTAGGGGTTATATCAAGATAGCTATCATACTCCAAAATCATTTACATGGTGTTGATGAATTCAGGGTCCAAGTTAGAATCTTTTCTCCCTTGTCATTTACCACCTCCCTCTTCTCTACATCACAATGTTTTGCTAATGTGAGAAAAAGCTTAGGGATATTTAATAATATTAGGAAGGTTACTTCTTAGGGAAATCCATAGTTGTAAATTATTTGAATCCAATCATTCTTGAATTCAATATTTTCTCTTGTCTAAAAATCAGCTAGGTCTATGTTTGTGATCTCATTAGTTTTAGAGTCCAAGATGAGTGGGACACCAAGTCCCTTAGAATTGAACTTAATTTATTTTCTAGACATAGGTTTTGGGAAAATTGATGTGGGAAACCAACTATAAATTTGGTAGGTTTTAGAGTTATAATTGCTAAGAAAAAGTTTGGTGGGTTTTAGAGCTGCAATTGTAGGTACAAAGTTTGGTGGGTTTTAGACTTATAAAATGATCTTGTAAGGTCCAATGAAAGTTCCAATGGGGTTGAAGGCTTGATAAATGCAAGTAAAATAAACAATAGGGATTTGGAGTTTCTTTTATAATGGGATTTTTTATGGAGTTTTGGGGTTATTTTTATAGGTCAAATCTCCACAGGGTTTTGGACTTATTTTTATAGGTCAAATATCTACGGGGTCTATGTATGAGATCTTAAGATAATATTCTAGATTTTAATGAATTTTGAAAAATATTATATTTTTTCAAGATAGGTAAATGATTGGAAAGAAATCAAGAAATCTAGACAACTTTTGGGAAAATGTAAGCAAGTAAAAGAAAATTGGAAGGAAAGTGAGCAAAAATAGAAAAACTTAGTTTCTTACATGAAAATGGAAATCTAAGCCTTTTATGAAAAAATTTATCATTTTTTTTTGGAAAATGTGGGAAGATAAGAGGAATATTATGCTTTAAGGATGTCAATGGTGGTCATGGCATTACTTGTCATCAATAGATCATGGTTTTTCAAGGGTTATTTGGTACAGAGATCGATTTCTAACTTGTAAAACTAACAATGATTTCTAAAAACCCTAATTTATTTAATATAACCCTAAAAAAAATGCCAATAAGGTTGGTTGTTTGGTAAATGATAAGATTTTTGGAGATTTTTATTCATGGTATAATTTTGTAATTTTGCAAAATTACATTTTGGACTCAAACCTCCACTTTTTTGGGTGTTTTGGTGTAATGTAAGAGGGAAAGTGGAACCTAGGGTGTAATTTACAACTTTTCAAGTTGAAATTTGTAACCAAAGTTCCAATTTATATAGGTAGGGTAGATGGCATGAAGTGGAACTTTGATTGCATATTTGAAAAATACAACTAGACTTCTAGTTTCTATGAGCTTAATAAATGATATAAAATAGGATTCAAGCTATAGTTTTCAACTGGAAAAGTTGAAAATTATAACTAGAGTTCTGATTTCCAATGGCATAGTGATTGGTGGAAAGCAGGGGTCCACTTGCAATTTGAAACTTGCAAATTATAACAAGAGTTCTAGTTTTCACTAGGCATGGGGTGAGTGGGAAGTGGAGATTGGGGTGTAATTTGAAACTTACAAATTTGTAAATTGCATCCAAATCTCTAGTTTTTTCCAAGTATGTGTAAAGTGGGAAAAAAAGGTTTGATTATAATTTGTAACTTTTCAAGTTATAAATTTCACCCAAATCTCCAATTTTTGTTAGGTTTGTGTAAAATGGGAAGTGGAGGTTTGATTTAAATTTGAAAATTTGTAGGTTTTAAATTGCACCCAAATCTCTGATTTCTATTAGGTTTATGTGAATCAGGAAGTAGAGGTTTGATTACAATTTGTAACTTTGTAAGTTGCAAATTGTACCCAAATCTCTAGTTTCTACTAGGTTTGTGAAAAGGGTGTCTTGGGTCATTTTAAGGCCTTTTACCAAAAAATTAATGGGTCTCCATTAAGGTACTATATGCTTTGACATTTTTGGATTAAAAATATCAAAACTTTTGGTGACCTATATGACGTGATTGCTTGTTAATCAATTTCTTTCCAGTAGCCTTCTAGTTCATTGGGCATGGATTCATTTTAAGATTAAGACACTTTAACTGGAGAAGAAAAAAATTGGGATTTTTCCTAAACAAAAATAGAAATAAGGAAGAACAAAATAGAAAAAAGGTAAGGAAATAAAACTCCTAAGGAGTTGACCTATGTGAAAACAATTATTTGGGGAAACCAACTAAATCTTATATATATATATATATATATATATATATATATATATATAATGTTTTTGGAAATAATTCCAACCTTAGAAGAAATATTTGAGGTATATCCCATTGAATGAGATAGGTAGTTCCTATCCATCAAGCCTAGATAGTTAGAATGCGTTTTCTCCTTTGTGCTAAGTTATGATGTATCGACCACTCCATTTTACATCAAACTTTGTATGCTTGTCTAGTTTAGCTCTTTTAGCATCCCAAATCATATCTCCTTCATTGAAGCTCTTATCAGATGATTTTTTAATAATTTTTTTCTTTATCTAAGCCTAATTTACTTCCAAAACTTTCATTGATTGATTCCTAACTTCGTATAGCTCCATGAATTCCACCAATCATGCTATCATTTAATCATTTTCAATCAATTCCAACTAATGAATGATTTCAAGATATTGTAACTCAATTGATAGAGTAACTCTATCTTCCCTTCCATATACCAACATGAATGGATAATTTACAATGACTCTCTTGGGAGTGATCTTATTAGCTAAAACTACTGATTTCAACTTTATTTGCCATGTCCTTTGATTGTCCTCCATTGTCCTTTTGATAATCCTTATGATATTTTTGTTGGTAGACTCAGACAAGACATTAAATTATGGGTAATAATTGGATGAATTAATCAAATATACATTATGACGTACATCCAATTTTTTCACTTGAGTGCCCACAAAAGCTTTGGCATTATGTGAGATAATAGTGTAAGGAACACCAAATATCATGACAATGCCATCCATGAATTTTATGATAGATGACTTCATGGCATCTTTTAGTGAAATTGTTTTAGTCCATATAGTGAAATAATTATTTTCTATAAGGATCCATTTGTGGCTTACACTCGATGGTGGATTGATCATGTCAATGAAATACAATCCCCATCAGGTAAATGTTGGTAATCTTGTATTGGTTTGAGAAGGAAAACTGCTAATCTTTACTTGCCTATAAGGTAACCACACTTCTCATAGTTTCTTACCCATTTATGGGAATGTTTGAATATGTTAGGATAATAATAGACCCCTTTCATAATTTTGATGGTAGTGGTTCTTGTGGATAAATGTCCACTTGATGGACCATCATGAAAATCCTTGAGCACCTTGGGAATTTGATTATGTTCGATGCACCTCAACATGGCTCCATTCATATATTTACTAAATAATACTCCATCAATAAGAACATAAGGAATAGATTTGAGTCTAAAATACCTTTTCTTAGACTACTAGAAATCATATGGGTACTCATAAGTCTGTAGGGAGATGGCCATGCCACAGATCTAGCTATTGAATAGAGGTGGAATAATTGGTTGGAAGGTATGTTGAGTATATACTGCATCAGATGTTGCCTTGGAAATATTTATATGAGAAGCTATGTATTCACATAAAACCTTTCCTCTTATGATATTTTTAATTTTGTTTCTCACATCATATTCCATGACTTTTGTGATCCATCCTACTCTTTTTTCATTTATTTTCTAGCTTAGTAGGAACTCATTGATGCTTTGGTGACTAACCATCAAATGAATTTTATTATTAGAGAGCATATGCCTAGACTTTTTAAGATTTTTTATTATAGGGTATACTTGATTCTCCTTAAATCTATACTTTTCCTCATAATCCTTCAAGGATTGATTGAAGAAAGATATTAACTACTCCAACTGTTCTTTATATTGTTAGGTTAGAATAGTTGATATGCTACCTTCCCTTCCAAAAGCATAGAGAATTAAATCATTCTCATAGTTGGGTTTGATCAGGGTAGGAACTTGATAAATAGCTTTCTTGATGGCTTCAAAACTATCTTTTCCTTCCTTTGTCTAGCTAAAATTGACACCCTTCTTAAGCAAGATATTAAGGGTCTTGGTCATGGAGGAAAAATTTAGAACAAACCTTATTATGAATTTAATATTTCCTAGGAAAATTTATAATCCCTTTTTATGGCTCAAAAGTGATAGTGAAGATATAAAACTTACTCTCTTTGGGTCTATTGAAAGACCCTCTTTTGAAACAATGTGTCCTATTAGTTTCCCTTCATGAAATGTGAAAATGTACTTTTTTGTATTGAGGGAAACTCCAATTTTTTTAACCTTTAAATTTTTTTATTAAGGTGTTCTACATGTGCATGAACATGTTTTGAATAAAAAATGATGTCATCTAGGTATACCAAGATTATCTCATTTATCAAACCTATGAAATCCATATCCATGGCTCTTTATAATGTAGAACCAATGTTTGTTAGATAAAAAGGCATATTTTTATAGGCATATGTGCCCCATTTTATAGTGAAAGAAATATTGAATTAGTCTTATTCTTTTATTATAATTTTATTATATCCAGAATAACCATCTAGAAGAGAAAACCTTTCAGATCCTAACATAATTTGAAGAATTTGCTCTATGGGTGTAAGGGGATAATGATCCTTTAGGAAAACTTCTTTTAGGTCCCTAAAATATACAAAAATATTGATTTCACCATTATTTTTCTTTACAGGGACTAAGTTAGCAACCTAAGATGAGTGTTTGATAGGGAAAATGATATTAGACTCTATCAGTTTGGACAACTCACTCTTCATCAAGGTTTTTATTTTTGGATTGATTGGTCTTTATTTCTATCTAATATGTTTGGTGTTTGTGTCAAGATATATTATGTGTGTTATCACCTAGATTTTCACCATTTGAGGAGATTTCTTAGATCTCCACATCCAAGTGGCATAATTGAAACACCTCTAGGCTATGAGTGAGCCTAAAATGAGGTGAATCTCTATATAGGGATAGCTCCCTTGATATACCACTTTGGATCACTACTACACCTAAAATTTGTGAGGGAAAAAGGAGAGAGAAAAATGAAACAAAAATATACTAAGGGAGGTGATACACCAAATAGTTTGATGACTTCCAACTAGCTACATGTTACACATGAGAACAAGGGACTAACCAAACATACACTTCTCCAATTTGCATATTCTCACATCCATGTTACATTATGAGGTTGTGATGAATGTTTACACTATGAGGACTAGATAAGAGGCCTAAAATGGAACTATTTGAATATAATAACTCAATAAAACTTGACACATCATAAAAAATTTCACATGCCTTGTAGGAAGAAGCTTTCTAACTGCAAATAGGTGAGAAAATGAAACAAGAATGCTAAGGAAATAATGAGTCATCACTAAGAAAAATAAATAATCCAAGTAAACACACTATGAATAGTAATGGAAGAGGTAAATATAAGTATTATTAATGATTAAATGGTATGAAAATGAGTAGGGCTTTGCCATACTTAGGTGGAACATAAGTTATAAAGGCCAAAATGGCTAGTTCTTATAGAACTTGAGAGACAAGAGAAGAGAGAAGTCCAAAGGTCACAAGGACACTTGTAAATATAATAAAAGGAGTTAAATATACATGAGGATAATATTTGAAATGAACCATGAAAGGTTATGAAGTATAAGTGTCCATACAAGGCATGAAACTCATGAAAAGTGGCATGAAACTCCTTATGCTAGCACAAAAAACTACCTTCATTATTAACACCTATTTTAACATCCCAAAACTAACTAGGTATAAGTATAATTATTGGAATTAGAGGTAATAATTTTATACATGGATTTACATGAATTTATTGCAGTCTTGGTCATCTAAAATGTCTTGAAAGTGAGCCATCACTACCTATAGTCTAAAAAACTCCTTTTTTAGTCACCCCTCACACTTGGCCTCAAAAATGGATTTTTTCCCATTAAAATACATGGGAGGGAGTGTGTGACACTTTTAAATACTCTATATGTTTCTAGAATACTTAGGCACACCTTAAAAAGCCATTTACTTTAAGTTTCCACACTTCTCACCATCATGCTGACTATGCCAGTTTTGATTAGCTAAGATGAATAAGTTGATAAAAAAATTAGGAGTCTTTTAAAGGAATTAAGTGACCATAAATAGTTATATTAAGTCATAATATTTCCCCCAAACTTGGTTTCATGTTTAGAATCCTTATAGAACCTACAAAACACATAATAAGGTCAATAAAAACCTATTTTGTACCCCATTCATACAATTCCATATAGTAAAAAAACATGGGGATAATCTTGAGAGAGTATTATAAAACATAAAATCATGATATTGAGTAAAATATTCAATTATATTAGATTTCTATCTCCATTTCCTCAAACTAGTCACTCCAAGGGTTTAAAAAGGGTTTAGTCCTATTTTGGATCTTAAGGTTTGTTCATATATTTATAACATTGAAGATGAAAAAAAATATCACTATAATATATTTTATTATCCCTTATAATCCCTATAAAATTCCCTAACCTCCATGTAAATCCTCATGAAATATGTGAGCAATCAAACCTCTCTTATCGAGCTTGCTTTTCCACTTTGCATAGGTTTAATGTAGCCCTAAGCAAAAGCAGATTTCCTTATGGTTTATCATGAATACAAAATATTTAAAACCTCAAAAATAAACCTATAAACATGTTACAAATTTTTATAAATATGATCTCATTCTAGAATTAATGGTGACCTCTTAGTTGGGCACTAGGCATAACCATACCTAATATCTTGTCTACACCTTAAAGCCTAAAATGATTTTTTTGATGGATTTAACCTTATAAAAATGGATTATATACCTATATTGTGATCCAAAAAACATATTTAAATTATTTGGAAATCTCAATTAGAGCTATAAGTGAAATTGGTCTCACATTTGGTCTTTAGGTGAAAACCCTACCTTTTAGACCTACTTACAAACTTGAGGGTCTAGGATATCCTATTGAGATTAACCCTTTATTTATTGGTTTATAATGTTTTAATAGGTTTTATAAAACTTCTTAAACCTCATATAAATTTCCAATCATATCCTTATATCATATTTCATCCCTGCTCTCCAAATCTATAGGGTTTGTGTATGAGGGGAGTGCCCTCTATCTGAGACAAAATAGAGAGAACTACCCTATTTAATAAAATAATAGTGAATATTTTAGGGGATTAACCAAAAAATAAAAATGTTATGTACCAATTTTTATCCATTTTTTTTTAATTTGACCTCCCAAATGCTTTAATACCCAAGACATACTTGTTAGAGGTAGACTATGCATAGTGTTTTGGTGTGAACTATGTATATTGGATTAGAGTCCCTCCTTTATGAAAGATTTATCATGTCAAAATTTTATATATATTGTCATGTTTATTATGGATATTTTATAATATATATTCACTTATCTAACCTTTCATGTGCCCCTCATACCTTGAACTCTCAGGACTGAGTTCTATCATTTGACTGTGTTTTACTCCAATATGCTACACCTGTAGGTAAACATGTGTGTTTAAGTATTTTGTATAGTTTTTATAGGCCTATTAATAATAAATTAATACCATTTGAATTTTTTTTGAAACATTTTCTCACCCTATCTAGCTTAAACCATTCCTTAAACACCCTTTCTCAGCTCACTATCACCCTATAGTCAACTACAACTGACTGCACGAAGTTTTGTAGGTGGATTTCATAATTAAAACTATTATATATATTGTTTGAAAAAATTTGGAAGACTTAAATAAATATTTACTAGTGATATGATCATGTATAAAGGTCTGTTATGTCTCAATATCATTTTGAGATGTCTTGAACATCTACGAGCAGGATGTAGGTGTGTATAATAAGCTCTAAAAATAAATTAGATTCATCATCAACTTCTCATAGTTTCTTAGGATCCATAAAATCACTTGAAACCTATTACCAAAGATAAAAAACTCAAATTCATCTTTGAATCTTTCACCCTCTTTAATTTCCACTCTAAATCACTCTTCATCTCTATACAGTTGTAGGTGGGTATTTCAAGGGTTAAGATAGCCCTATAGGTGTATATGGGGGGTCCAAAACATAACCTATGAATCTATTTAATGATAATATATATCATAAATGTTATTTAAATCCATAAAATCTCATCTAAACATGAAGGTATGGTTTATAATATCAACTTGGAACACAAAGGTCACTTAGTCATCCAACTCTTGTAGATAATAGTGAAGAAATTTAGTGTATAAAAGTGTGATTTTGGGTCCCTCAATCATCACTTTCTACCAATCATCAGCCTTATAAACTTGGCATAGTTCATATAAAATGTGAATAATACAAGGTTTTATCACCAAGATTCATTAAAACCTTTGATAACCCTATTATAAAATATCAATAAAATGCCCTAGACCTCTATTTTCTAAATTTAGGGATTATGTTCCTGAACATAGTCATTGAATGCTAGAAGGTGATCATTTCCATCTTAGCCTTTCAAGTAGGTCTAAAATGATATAATAAATGTATTATAAATATAAGGAAGGTTTCACCCATGTATCAAAACTTCAAAAGGGTCCTTATCTCTTTGTTAGCACCACCTGTAGGTGGTTACTCTCATGTTTACATGCAGTGAAGATAAGGATGAGTACTGAGCATTATTTTGACCATTTGATAACTCGTAGTCACATTAAAATTTATTAAGACATGTGATTAAAACCTTGAGGGGATAAAAACCATTCCAACACGTCTTTTCACATATTTCATCTTTTTGTAGGGATTTTTTGAGTGAATATAATGACAAGAGACTATGAATTTAGGTAGTGGATAGAAATATAGGTCGTGTGAGAGAAATATTTGTTTGAGACTTAATATATATATTCCAAAAGTGAAAATAGAGACTCTTATCACTCTAAAATATTTGAAATACCTCTCAAATTTCCCATTCCATCATGACACCATTTTGATATACTTGTATATTTAAAGAGCTACCTGCATATGCATAGATTATTAACTACACCCATGGAACATTGCTTGGATATTGAGATTGAGAGGTGAAGGAATTTAATATATACTTATAAAAATGAATATTAACCTATCCAAACTTAGTGAATCCACCATCATAGCATTAAGATACTAAAAATGGTGGAAAATTGCCTATCATCTCAAATGAGACTAATCTACCAACCTAAGATGATTTTCTCACCAAGACACCATGAAACATAAAAAAAATAATGGAGGGAATATGATAATAGAGACAAAATCCTTTGGATTCAACATCACTGATTGGTTTGTATGGATTTTTCCAAAATAGAGAAAACCCTATAGGGTACAGGACATAGTGAGAAAAACCAGAGTCAACTTGCAAAGGATGGTTCATAAGTAATGGTTGAAAAATTTAAGAAATAATTTTATGGAAATGTATCTCTCTTATTTTAATATCACATCCTAAAATTTTTTGATGTAAAACTCCTTCAACTGTTCATACCAAGCACAAACCTAATAACCACTTTTGTGTGTCTAGAAAGGAAAAGAAGGAGCAAAATGGGTTTAGATTAAAAAGGAAATTTAAGATCATGTAGATCAAGGAAATGAAACTAATTAAGATGAATATGTTTTCTATGTCCTTATCCCATGTGTCACCTTCCCTCATGGGTCATACAAGTGCCAAACTTCCTCTTTTTAGTTGGTTTCCTAATCTTCAGTTATATAATGTACATGATTCAAATGGGATTGACATTATTGATAGGTAATTTGACTTATTGGATGTTTTAAAGGAAATAAGGACACTGGGTACATTTAAAATCATGCCACTTGCATTTATGACCCCTAAAGCCTTTTAAATGACTCAAAATGACAAATTTACTAGTATGACTAAGACTAGGGCTAAGATGAAATTAAATGACATTAAATAACTTATAATACACCACATGAAAAAATATTAGACCCCCTAAAACTTATAAAAACTCAAGTTTTTACCTATAGGGGTCCAAATTTGATCTATAGGGTCAAATTTGGTCAACAATGTGTTGGGATTAGCTAGGGTCAAACCCCATTATATATTTATAACTTCAAGCAAATTTATCATAAAATTATTGAAATAACTCAATAAAATACTTATTTTTATAAGCATTAGATAATTTTCTAGTCTTTAATGTTTTTCCCTTTGAAATGACTACTAGCTCATATTGTTTTTCATTGATCAGGTAATTCTTATTTTCACCTTTCAGTTGATCATCAGAGTTGAAGATATTTTCCAAAGTAAATAAGGCCCATGGGTAATTTTTTTTTATCTTCAACTAAATGATTTAATATATGTATTTATCTTGGAGTCTTGATTAGTTTTTATCTAATAATTCAACCTCCTCTCTTATAAAATTTACAATTTATTGGTCACTATCAAAAACTTCCCAGTTGGTTACATTGTCAGGAATGGATGGTCTTACTATCAAATTTACATGATGGTTGTTTTTCTTATTTGTTTATTTAGGTAGGTTATATTGGGAGCCTATTTATGCTATACAATCAACATCCTTATTTTGTTCACTTAATACTAATTGAATGTTTAAAGAAATAAGGTCTTCTAACAGGTCCTAAAACATGTGTTTGTAAGATCTTAGAAAGTTATTCTTGGTTATGATATTTGATCTTACTTTGTGAACAATCAGTTCATTATCACTAAATACTTTTAGTGACTATATTCCCCTTTCTTTATAAAGGTTGAGACCTTAAAGTAATGCTTCATATTCAAATACATTATTAGTATAGTTGAATTGAAGTCTAAAAGAATATAAATAACTCTCCTT
The DNA here is from genome assembly GCA_037957365.1 of Torreya grandis. Taxonomy (NCBI): domain Eukaryota; kingdom Viridiplantae; phylum Streptophyta; class Pinopsida; order Cupressales; family Taxaceae; genus Torreya; species Torreya grandis. Next base: position 1,608,024 of record JARHVA010003712.1, read on the forward strand.
TTGTGGAGAGATAAGAAAAATACCTACACCTACACCATTCCTACTTCTTGAGCCATCGAAGAATAGTTGCCAGATTCCCTAGAGATCCTCAACTATTTTACAAGATTTAGAATTATTGCATCTTTTTCTTGAATGTAATAGTACCCAACCTAGTTTATTTTACATAATCATAAGGATCAAATTGGATATTTGATCCCCATTCATATAGATGAGTCTCTAGAATTTCTTCCATGGGTGTTGCAACCTAATAATCAAGATCCTCTTCTTGATCTTATTATGCACAATTCAAATTCATAGGGATAGGATTGGATGGCTCAATATTATCTTTAGTAATTAGCTAAGATCTTATTATCACTCTCATTTTGTATCTAATCCTAAATAACATGTGGGACCAATTAGAAAATAGATACCTGGCCATTTTTGTAGTGAAGTCTTAGGAAAGGTAGATAGAAAAATAAGGGGTAGTTTTATAACTAAGATATATTTGGAAATTGATAAGCTTTGACATGCACAAATAATAAGGTTTAAACCTTTTATAATCTTGAATATTTGAAAAATAGTCCCATCCAATTGAACCACACCTTTTATGATGGGCATATACTTAATACCAAGAGCATCAACTATTTTCTTTAGCATAACAAAATTGATAGCCCCTAAATCTACCATGTAGTTATGTATGAGATATTTACCAACTATGAGTGAAAGGTAAAAAGGGGGAGGTTTACCATTTTTTCTTACTTTGGTGTTAGTTTATGGTTGACACAGATTAATTGTAGTAGTGGGTCCCTTATCCAAAACCTTATCTATTATTTAGAAGTTTTTAAAATATTCCTATAGTAAGTTCCTCTGTGATAGAATAGATAGTGCTTCCCACATGGTGAAATTAAAATTAGTCTTCTTCATTTATTCTAAAATACTAAAAGGAATGTTACCATCCTTTATTTTTGCCTTTATGGGAGCTATATCCTCTTTCATTAGATTTGGGGTTAGTGACTTTGACTTTGGCTGGCCCATTGGCACATTGAATGGTCTCTAAACTATATTGCCTTTTGTAGACTCTTGTATAAATTTAGAATTTGTAGCCTATTTGACCCTGGGGGGTTGATCACTTTCTATTGCCCTCTTCTTTAAGTATGTATTTACTACCACTAAAATACCACCATTAATTAGTACCTCCTCTTAATTTACATAATAAAAATCCTTTTCTTACCAGTTTAAAAGAGTAGCTTCATTCTGAGAAGTAACTTCTTCTTCCTATCCTTGAGTGTTTGATATGCTTTTCACCATCAAGACTTTGCTAATGACACTATTAAGATAAGAATTTTGATTATGTTGTCGAGTAAAAGGGTAACACCACTCGTATTCCTAATCCAAGTTATTTTGAATAGGTACAATAGCTTTAAAAGTACCTAGTGCAAGTAGATCATGGATGTTTAGAGTTTTTTATTACACATTTTGACTTTGTGGTTATGAATTTCCTTGGCATAGATGCCTATTGGGTTGGTATATTTGGTTATCTTTGATGATAAGGCCTATAGTTTTGTGATTGCTACCTTTTCATTGCTACCAACTCATTGCCAAAATTTTTAAGCAGTGACTTAACCTCATATAAATCATTAGTAGGAGTACGAGTTAAAGTTGGTTCCTTACTTGATATGGGGTTAGGGAAATAATAGGTTTCATAGGAGGCACTTCTATAAATAGAAGCATTGAAGGCCCTAGGGAAATTTTTTTAGCTTGAATTAGGCAATTTTATGATCTTATTACAATTTCATAGGCATTAGGAAATATGGTGTCACCCATTGACTAAGTCATGATAACTATATCACTATTTAAAGTGCTCAAGTAATATAAGAAAACATTATTTGGGGTTGGTTTGACTAACACTAGAATTCTATTCCATGTCTTTTGAAATCAAAAATTGAAATCACTCATGAATTCATGAGGATCCCATTGAATAGCTATTAGTTATTCAACCAGGAAGAGGTGGTCACTCTTATCTTTAAATTACATGCATAGTGTAGTCCTTAAGTCATACCAAACATGAATGGAATTGGGAAGTAGACATTTTTACCATTGTAAGGCTTTACCCTTAAATGAGGAGACAAAAACTCTGATTGCAACATTTTTTAATACTATATTGTGAAATAGAAAAATATTAGCAATGTATTATATATGTTCCATGAGAGTGGTGGAAGTTTCACCAGTAAAATATGGAAGGATTTTTAGAGCTGAGGTGGGTATATCATCATCCTAGGCCAACTAAAGTGGGCTACCTCCATTGACGGCTATGAAATTTTGATTTCTCAAGGCCATAATAGGAGGTATGAAACTACTGTGGGTATTTGTAGGAGATGAAAATATATTTTCATGATATACTCTAGTGTAAGGTACAACTAATATTGATTTATTTTTATATGTAAATGACAATTATTGTAAGCCAATTCTCTTAACTTTTGTAGATGATCTTATTTGTATCTTTGACATGTATAAACCTAGATTCTTTGAATCTATAAGCTAGTGGAGTTACCAGGTGATTTTAAAATGTGTATGATGATCATACAATGCCTGTTGATAATATCACCAATCTCTTATTAATAATCTTTAGGTCCCACTAGGCATGCCAAAAATTGTTATCACTTAGATTTTGCACCAATATTTATGTAGTTGTATGTTGTAGAGTATGTGTTGCAAGCTATGGGAAATCTAATGACATAATGGGATCACCTCCAAGATATGAGACCTTGGAAAATTGAGGTGAACCTCTAAATAAGGTCATCTTACTTTAACTAAGTTTAGTGCAATTGATATATTACCAGTTCATGTTAAAATACTGCTTCTTAATGATCTTGTTCCTAACTAGGGTTGGACTTGTGAGGAAAAGAGTTTTAGAATGAATTTACAAAACTATAAATGGTGATTACACCAAATAATTATAGTATAAATTAATGCTTTGTTTATGTGAACATAGTAGAAAAATAAATATATTGAAGTATATTGGAGCACAAACTTATGCAAATATGAAACCAAAGGTAATATTGGGCCCTTATCATATAAGGAACAAGATTCTTTATTTTAATCAAACAAATTTTCAAAATGGTTAAATAATACCATAGATGAATTTTTGTGACTGAAATAAGAATCAAAGCATTCATAAACTTTGACAAATAGCCATGCATACACAAAGATAACATAGACAAGGAAGGTAAAACTTCAATTTATTATCATTCTCCAAGTTATAACATGTAGATCAATTATTCAAAAATGTAGAATAATTTCTTTAACAAAAAAAGATAAGATGGGCTATGCCATGGTACCCATATTTATACAAAATACTCTCTTGAAAGAGAGGCAGTTATCAAAACCCTACATCTAATTAAAGAGAAATAAAAATAAAAAACCCTCATGAAAATGGTATGATCTTCAGTTTAGAGTGGCATCTTAGTGATTTAGATGGATAGAAAAAAAATGTAACTATTGGGTGTTCAAAAAATACTAGAAGCATGGAGAAATCCTATTGAATCTTCATGCAATGTCCTCCTTGTCTTCAATTCAACTGTTATTATCTTTTCCAAGGAATGAGGCACCAAAATGAAATAACACTTATAAAAGTTGAATGCTTTTAGGTATTTTAGGTTATAGCTTGAAAAACCTAATTTTTATTTTTTAATTGAGACTTTTACAAATTCTTAAGTCATCTAACTTGAAGAAATAAAAAATGCAAATTACAACATGAGTTTTTTCAAGTTAAGTAACTCAAACTTTGTCAAAAAAAAAAGTGCAATTTACAAGTTTCACTTTTGAAACTTAAAACCTATCAAAAAGATACTTGAAAATTATGAGTGGTTTTTTCTCAAAAATATATACCAAAATAGTAGTTACAATTTTCAACTTGAAATTTTACAATGTTTCTTACAACAAAGAATAAAATTTATAGAATGTATTTTATTGAAAGAATTAATCTACAACCATAACCTTTGAATATTCCTTGTCCTTATTTGCATGTATCTTCTCAATATAAGCATCAAAGATTTTTAAGATCTCTATGAGGAAATCTTCATCAAGACCAAGTGAATATAGGTTACTTATCTCACATTTTGCCATTATATTAGAAAACTCTCTAGATGCAACCCTATATACTTAATTGTCATTCCTTATCTGGTCCAGTGTATTGCGATACATGATGAATTAGTAGATAGAACTCAAGTTGAATATTATATCCCATGCTGAGTCTCTCTTGACCACTCCTTTGAACTTGTCTTGAACTTCTTGTATTGAAATTATTTGATCTTTATGATTTGTTGCTTCACATGATAATTTACTAAGTAAATTTTCAATGTCATAGATCATATTTAAGGATTTATCACATGTAGCCTTGGACTTATTAATATTTTTAGTGGGTATTTTGACTCTAAAATTAGGTGACGTATCTAATTTCTCATGCTTTACATAATTTTTCAATATCTTCTTTGAAATGAGGGTATTAGTCTTAATCAGGTCAATAATTTACAATTTTGGGAGGAATATGTTCAACCTTTCAATCTCTTCCTTGTATTTTATTATTGGCATTTTAAAGGATGACCTATCATATTTTAGAGTCTTGTAATAGTCCATTTTTAGCTTAATTACTCCATTTCATTTCATTATAATTATAAGCTCCTCAACCCAATATTTTGAGGCCTTTCCCATACTACTAATCTTTGTTAATGATTCAAGTATTTCATTGTCAAGGAGATAAGTAAGAGATTATGTTGGTTGGGCTATGGGCTCAATGAACTTATTTAGTGTAGTTATCAACTATTCAACTTTATTATTTAGTTAATATTTTATGACCTTGTCACTATCCATATTCTCAAAAAGAGCTAATCCTTGACTGAACATCATGTTTCAGTCCCTCTCTTGTAGGATGACCCAAGTGTACTTTGGATATTTGATAATACCACACCACTGTATCTTCTTTTAGTTTGTCTAATGGGGGGACTACAATTTATACATATTTCTCCCCTATTGAATCATATAATACCCTAGGTATGGTTATGGGGATTGATTTTGATATTTTTGACTCCTCTAAAAGGCCAAAGTCTAGTGTGCTAAGAGACACCATTTATTTCATCTTCTTCCCTACTGATTGCACTAGCTAGCTTAGAGTGGCTTCTGATGAACTTGAAAATGTCAACTATGAATCTATAACCAAATTTGCTACACTGGTGGTTATTGTGACAAGTGCTATATCTATCACTGATATGGCCATTGAATCCTCAATTAATGTTTTGGTAATCTCTTCCCCATATATGGGTTGAGAAGCCACAATTGTATCAATTATTTCCTCTATTTCTACCTCCTTAGTGGGGCTTTGGTTTATTGTAGGAATGGAATAAATGGGTATAATGGAAATGGATGTGCCTACCAGGGGTGTGGGAGTTAGAAGTGACACAAGTGGTTGGGGGTAGGCATGGGTAGTTAAAATAGGGGAACCTATGGAAGTATGGAATCTATGGCATTGAATGAATTTATAAAGGTGGTGGGAACACTCATAGTTGATGAAATGGTGAAAGTGATGGTAGATTAAAATAACGTAGTAGCTACCCCAATGGTTAGGATAGCTAGTGGGACTATAGTCAAGATGAATGAATTTGCAACCATATTCTTTTGGGTGGTGTTAGTGATTAATAAGGTGGTGGTGGATATTGGGGATGAGATGGAAGGAATTATGGAAGAGGGGAGTGAAAGTAAAGCCTAAGTGTCCAATTTTATTGATCATCCTATTGACAATGGAGTCGCTAGCACATGTGAGCTAGTGGGAATGTAAGGGGTAATTGTTTGAGGTGATTATGGAGTGAAGATAGGAGAAGGTAATGTAGTTGGTTGAGTAATAGAGATAAAGGGATAAATTATTTTTTCTTGAGCCACACTTGTGTCTTCAGTAGAAGTTAGCATTGGCTAACTAATTTGCTATACTGTTGCTTCTTGGTTTCTATATTGAACTCTTTTAGCCTTTTGTTTATGCTTCTATTTATGTGATACTATTGGCTCATCTACCTGATCTACTAGGTTTCCAATGCTATAACCCTCTACTATTATTGGAACACCCTTCTCTTTCACTTATTTCAATTTGTCACTGATATTCAAGGTTTCCTTGATAATCTTGACCCCTTTGCTCCTTAGCTAGTTAATTATCCTATTTATTACATTGGTGGTCCTATCCATCAATGATAATGAGTCATGTATGGACCATCTAGCTAATGTAAGAGGGTGAAAAAAGATCTTGTTATCATATTAAACCCTATCAATTAGAGATTTATCATCTATTAAGTCCTTAGGGATTGGTGCTATGTTGTAAGTTTTGATCTTATCTAGGGTCATCCTAGAATAATCTCTTAGTCTCACTTCCTCTTCATCTTGAATGTCTTCCCAATAATCTTTGTAATAGGGGATGTGGGAATATGTTGTGATCCCTAATATAATGGTAATGATGCTAGTTACAACATAAAATAGCCTTGCATCAAGAGATATTAGGGTCATTTGAGTCATCTTGACATTTGCACATTTGGATTTTGATAGGGAAAGGCTTGTATACCTCCCTATATTGATGGGGAAATGGATCCTTAACTTATGTTTGCTTGATAACAATTTTTGAGTCTCTACAACCTACCTCAAAAGTTTCATTAAAGACCATTTGTCACTTACATACCTTGGAAGGGTGTAAGGACAAACATTGAATCCTCCTACTCTGATGTATGGATATGTTGGGAATTGAATGAAATATGATCCCCAATTTGTGATCTCAAAATTTTTGGCATAAAATAATATTCTATTTTATATATCCTTATAATACATAATTATGGTGGAGTATACGAATGCATCATTTACCCTTCTTACATGTTGTTTACTTACCTCAAGGGTGAAGTCAAGGTAATAGTTAAATACCTTATTGACTTGGTCAAGTGTTATGTTCAACCCTAGAAAATACCTTCCCTTTAATAATATGTATAATAAATATGAAGTCATGTAAAATTTCCCTATATTTTAAACTTCTACCAATTATTTGTGGATGGAGTTAGAAATCAACTGGGTCTAGTGGATATATTATTTATTTTGGTAGATCACATAGGTGTATTGGTACATCCAATCCTAAAAGTTCTTAGCATATAGGTTCCAAATAAATATATATGAGTATGATTATGTCACCCACTTCCTCCTTGAAGTCTATTATTGTCAGGGTTTTATGTAGTCTTGTAGATGTGGGTCTAGAGGCTTTTAGCCATTGTTTGTTTAAGACCCTTAGATATGTAGAGTTATTATCTTGATAAAACTTCTTAGATGAGTCAGGGGTTATATCAAGATAAATCTCATACTCCAAAATTAGGATCATGGTGTTGATAAAGTCAGAGTCTATGTTCAAAATATTTTCTCCCTTGTCATTCACCACCTCCATCTTCTGTACATTATAGTGCTTTGCCAATGTGAGGATAATCTCATGGCTATATATTGATAGTGGGAAGGTTGTTGATTAGGGAAATCCACAGTCATAAATGATTTAAATCCAATCATTATTGAATTTAATATTTATTCTTGTCCCAAAATGAGCTAGGTCTATGTGACCTAGGTCTGTGTCTATGATCTCATTAATGCCAGAGTCCAAGTTAAGTGGGAAATCGGGTCCCTTATACTTAAAATTCATTTATTTTCTAGACATAGGTTCTTGGAAAATTGATGTGAGAAAACCAATTATAGATTTTTTGGGTTTTGTAATTGTAATTATAGGTAAAAAGTCTTATGGGGTTTGGAGCTAAAATTGCAAGTAAAAAGTTTGGTGGATTTTAGACTTGCAAAATGCACTTGAAAGGTTAGATAAAAGTTATAGTGGGGTTTAAGGCTTGCTAAATGTAGGTAAAATCCATGATGAAGATTTGGAGTTGCTTTTATAATGGAATTTTCTACAAAGTTTCAAGGTTATTTTTGTAGGTTAAATCTTTGTGGGGTCTGTGTAGAGGATCTTGAGAGAATATTCTAAATTTTAATGAATTTTGAAAAACCCTAGTTTTTTTCAAGTTAGGAAAATGATTGGAAATAAATTAATATATGCAAATAAATTTTTGGAAAACATAAACAAGTAAATGAAAACTAGAAGGAAAGTAAGAAAAAATGGAAAAAATGTAGTTTTTTTTCACAAAAATAGAAATGTAAGCCTTTTTTATAGAAAGATAACAATATTTCTTGGAAAATGTGGGGATATCAAAGGAATACCATGATTTAAGGATTGAAATGGAGGTCATGGCATTACTTAACATCAATGGGTCATGGATTGGAAAGGGTCACTTGGTTCAGAGCTCAATTTCTAACTTGCAAAACTAATAATGATTTCCAAAAACCCTAATTTTATTAATATAACCCTGAAATAAATTCTAATTAGGTTAGTGGTTGGGATAAATGATGGGAGTTTTTAATTTTTTGAGTCATGGAATAATTTTACAATTTTTCAAAATTGCATTTTGAATTTCGACCTTCATTTTTCACTAGGTGGCTTGGTGCAATAAAAGAAGGAAAGTATAACCTAGGGTGCAATTTATAACTTTACAAGTTACAATTTTTAACCTAAGTTTTTATTTCTATAGGTAGGGTAGATGGTGGGAAGTAGAACTTTGATTTTATATTGCACCTTTGAAATTTGAAAATGTAACTAGAGTTATAGTTTCTATGATCTTAGTAAATAGCATAAAGTGGGACTCAGGTTAAAATTTACAACTTGCAAAGTTTCAAATTGCAACTGGAGTTCCATTTTCCACTAGCATAGTGATTGTTGGAAAGCGAGGGTTCGATTGCAATTTTTAACTTGAAAATTATAACTAGAGTTATGATTTCCATTGGGTGTAGGGTGAGTGGGAAGTGGAAGATCTCTAGTTTCCATTGGGTATGTGCAAAGTGGGAATCAGAGGTTTGATTACAATTTACAACTTTTCAAGTTACAAATTGCACTCAAATATCTAGTTTCTAATAGGTTTGTGTAAAGGGGGAAGTGGAGGTTTGATTTTAATTTGAAACATTTTAAGTTAAAAATCACATCTAAATGTATACTTTTTTATAGGTTTATCCAAAGAGGGAATTAGAGTTTGATTTTAATTTTTAGCTTTGTAAGTTGCAAATTGCACCTAAATCTTTGATTTTTGCTAGGTTTGTGAAAAGGGTATCTTGGGTCATTTTAAGGCATTTTTCTAAAAAAATAATGGGTCTCCCTTAGGGTACTAGATGTTTTGACATTTTTGGCTCAAAAATATGAATAATAGTCAACTCTGATAAGTATTTAGTCAAAGTCACAAATAACCTACATTATTTTCTAGTGACCATGGTCCTATCCAAAAATATTCTCATATTATGTTTCTGATCATGCACAATCAAAATCCTATCTTTTGCTAATTTTCACTATTAGACACACAAATAGTCAGCTAGTAATTGGATCTAAGCTAAGTACATTTATTTTATTATTTTCCAATGATATGATATTTTTATATTTATCAAGTTACAATTATAATTATTAATAATTGTATATTGTAGACACCAAAATAGTGTTAACCCCCTGGTCCCTTTCTAACTTCAACATGCCTATCCTATAATTTATTAGTTTAAGATACTTATTTTAAATTAATAATCCCCCATAGACACCTCACCTTGGATTCCTAGCTCTTAGGCCATTTATCACCCTATGACTAATCATAATTACCTAAGACCTAGTTTTAACTCTCCCACTAATTCTCGCACCTATTAAACCCGCCTTTGGACTGTTTAACAACAACAACCAAACATGGCAGATGGAAGAATGGGTAAAAGGCTAAAAATAGCCTTTTTCCTTGTTATCTAGCCACCAATGTTGATTAATAGTTGACCGACGCCGGCGGTATCACCGATGTTGGTTGCTTAAAACTAAATTCTGACCTCGACTGCAGGGCCGAATGCGAATTCTCTTGCTCCCAGGATCCAAATTTTCATGCTCCTTGACTCTTTGCAGGCATCAACATTTTATCATCACTCTCCAAGCTAAGAAGCTTTCTAGAATTCACTCCACATTAGATTACAAGATTGCACGAAGTCTCCTACATCAGCCATAATGGAAATAAGTCTTCTACACTTTTGGTTCTCCAGCAAGAGCTAAGTATTCTTCTAGTTTATATTTCAGTATTTGTAGAATGCATTGGTGATTATTCCATTGAATATTCTTGAGTACTATTGATAGACAACTCAACTTTCTTCTTGGGGCCTTCCTCTCAATCTTATTCTCTTTCCACCCCTATCCTCTACCTTAGCCCTTTCCCAGACCATATTCACTGTCCTGCAATCCTCCACAAACCATTAAATAGACCCAGACTCCTTCTAGACCCCTCTATCGACCATAAACCCATCCAAAACCTGTTTAAGGCCATTGCCCTGACCGACATCGACCATTGTCCTTACTGACATCGGCAGCCTTGACCAACTGATGTTGGCAGAACTATCGATGTCGATGACTGTGGGAGACTTATAGTAGAATATAGGTACACATTGTCTACTTTCTATTTCTTAGTCTTTCATTAATTCTCTTTATCTAACATTCTTTTTATCAACTAGTGGACTATCATCCCTCAAGGAAGTCTTTGCACTTCTAGGGCTGAGCTTTGCTTGGCAGTCCACCATATATCTATCTAACATTTTTTTTGTTTAAGTCTTTCTTATCTATAGGTGTCATCCTCCATAGCCAAAGAGGAGCTCCTTCAATCGTCTGGATACGGTGCACAACTTAATCCAGGTATGTACAAACCCCTAACCATTATCTTTAGTTTCTTATTTCTTCTGAATGTAAAAAGCAAAAATGAGTAGAAACATTCTGGCATGCCCAGTGGGACCTTGGAGTTTTCCTTGGGTTCATTTCTTCTAAAGGCAAACTTTCATATAGGTGCATTAGGAAAATTTTTCTTCTTGCATCCTTCTTCTATCTCTTTATTTCAAAAAGACACCATTAACACAAGTTAAAAAGAACTTCTTTCTTTTTCTTCTTGTCACCTTTTTCTTGCATCTTAGAGTAGTGAAAATTCATACTCTTAACCTTTTCTCCACTTGTCTACATTTGAACAAACATTTCAATTTGGGTTAAAAACATATTGCATTTCATTCCTGCCTAAATGCATATTTAGCTCATCTAGTAATTAAAAATGCATTATGAATAAATCGTAGTGCACATATGTTACATGACCAGACCACATTCACAAAATCAAACATCTAAACATACCTGAGATATGGCCCGACTAGGATTTCATCACCTAGCAGATACCTTACCCTTCCTGGTAATCCTACTTGGACTTCACTACCAAGGGGAGAACCCACTCTATTCTCTGGTAGAGTATACACTCTAGGGGAAGTATATACTAGCTAAGTGACCCAGCTTGTCTCTAGGCTTGTGAAGTGAGGGGAGCAAGCTCCTAGCACCAGGCCACGTACGAAACCTAATATAGATTTTGAGTACCAAAACTTAACCCAAAACCAACCTTAGATTGCTTCTTTTAGTACCTATTCTAAAAGCCCAATTCCCAAACATATTCTTTTAAGGCATAAGCCACCATGACTCTAAAACTTATTCTTAGGAATTTAACGTTTAGAGGTTGCTTGCCATCATCTATTTTTCTATTTTTATCTGGTTTTTTGAGTTGGTAAGGATGCATTATTCTGAGCTCTAAAAATAACTCAAAACTTTCTTCTTTCTTCCAAAAACTTTTAGTTTTCTGAGTTTATGGAAATACATAGTAACTGACATCAGTTTTTTCACTAACATCGGCAAATTTTTGCACTGACATCGGTTATCTAATTGACATCGGCAACTTATTTCACTGACATCAGTTTTTTTACCGACATCGGTCACTGTCAAAAAAATTTCTTTCCAAAATAGCAACTTTAAAACCTAACTTTTTTGTTGTTAAAGACACATTCTTGTTTTTTGAGGCTAAAACATACAATTTTTAGAGCCTGAATCTATTTTGCCTTGGATGGTTTTGACACGTAGTCAAACCAAAACTCTTGTTGACCACGCAAGGAAACAACCACTCCCACCTTCACCTTCTATATCAAGTCCCCAAATGGAGTATAATTTAGAAACTAAATGTACTCCTATCCAAGCAACCCCAACTCAACCCCCTATTGTTCCTGAAGGGGACCAAGACTTTGAAAGGTTCCTTGACCTCAATGTCAAGGCTCTTCAACACTATCTCATGAGAAGTCAAATGCGAGATCCTTCAGGCAACCCAGTTTATGGGATGCCAACTTCCTTAGTTGAAATGGTAATCATATCGACAGCCTCTGTAACCCAACCCATGGTCACCTAGGCCATTCCCTCAACTAACAACCTGACCATGACCAATATTCAAAGTATGGCCTCTCCTTCTATTTTTGGACCTACCTCCATTGGGATTTCTATACCCCCTCAACCACAAACCATTCAACAAAGTCCTACACCATTCCAAAACTTAATTGTCTCCATCCCACCTACTCTTGCACCCATAAATACAAGAGTGACTACTTATCCATTGGCTAGTTTTGCCACCATCCAACCACCTTTGGAGACATCAAGTCAAGTTGTGCTCTCTAGCTTCATGACACAACCACCCTTGACTTCAACATTAGTCCCTATGACTAGTTACCAATATATTGTGCCTATACAAGTGCAACTAACTATGTCATACGCTCTACTTAACACCTTCCAAATGCCTTACAACCTAGCGAGTGCCCCACCTACAAATCCATCAACTAATCTAATCAAAATGTTGATGGATAAGGTGTCTAATCTTGAGACATCTGTTTTGGGTTCAAGAAATGTTCTCTCATATGAACAAATCTGTAATGAACCTATTCATCCTTCAGTCCTAATCTGACCATATCCTAGTCAGTGGGAACTTCCCAAGTTTACTCACTTTCAGAGTAAAGAGGACCCACAGCAACATCTATGAGCGTTTAGACACACTTGTTACCTTATAGCACATGATGATGCATTATTACTTCACACATTTCCCATGTCGCTTTCTGGTGCTGCCCTCGATTGGTATAGTTCTATTACTAGTCACTCTCTATTTACCTTCACTCAACTAGCTCAACTATTTCTTGACCACTTTTCAATTAACATAACTAAAAAGGTCTCCATCATGGACCTATATTTTATCAGACAATTTGATGATGAATCAATAGCTGATTTCATTGCCCATTAGAGAGGCTTAATCAACCAACTCTCCTTTTCTTTACCTCAACATGAACTCATTGAACTCTTTTCACAAGCATGTGCCAAACACATCTCATATACTTTGCAGGTCCAAACATTTCGCACATTTGACGAAGCTTTCACCATGGCTAGGAAGCTTGAACTCCATGCTGTCGAAGAAAATAAAGTCAAACTGTGTATTAAAAATACTAATGAAAAATCAAATGACCCTTCATCCAAATCTTCTTCTTCCAATCTCAAGTCCAAGGGATCAGCAAATGCTGTGGTACTTAGACCATCATCTTCAACAACAACCAACCAACCTCAACCTTTAACATTAGAATACATCACATGACAATTCCAACAATGATACGTACAATGTCAATATACTCCAATAGGAGAATCATACACATTCATGTTGGATAAACTAGTCAAATAGGGAGTCCTTAACCTCCCCCAAATTTGACCACCACCTCAATTTGATCCCTCGCATGCCATCCCTACATGGTATAGGGAGAATGACTTTTGTAATTATCACCGCATCAAAGGCCATGCCACAAATAATTGTAAAACCTTCAAGAACATTGTCCAAGATATGCTAGACAAAGGTGATCTTGTCTTGGATAACCCAAACGCGCCACCTAACCAAAACATAGACATCTTTAGACAACCTTTTCCTAACCATCCCCCTAGCCAAAACAACATGCAGACCATAGCCGAAGACCCCCAAGAGCGTAATATATGCATGGTCGATATGGTTTCACCTTTTGTCCCTAACCAACCTTTTTCACAAACTGAAGAGGTTAGTCAACCTATCCCTCCACCATAGGAAGAAGAGCATTCTTCTCTTAATAGTCCTCCATCTACCCCCCTTATATTGGAGGATGCTTTAACCATACCAATGCCACTAGCCCCACCTTCATCTTTCTTACTACCAATGGAGGACCTTACCTTTCCTACTCTTCAACCACAAGTAGAAGGTAAAATCATCCCTACCCTCTTCCCTCTCGAGGAACCCCATTCTCAAATTCCTTCTCCACCGAGAGAAGAACTTGTCTCTTCACCTAATTCAACTAAAGACAATCTAGTAATGGCTCTCTCTCACCTTTGGCCTGAGATTGCCACTTCTAACACATTTCCACTCTCGTAACCACCCAAATCTTCTAAAAAACCAATTATAAAGCCTCACCTAACATCTTCAAAACCATTCTCTCGATTGGCTGAGAACTTAGGATTTCTCCATTTGAGGAACGTAGAACATGAGGCATTATGGGAGTGACTTAAATCTCCTTATCTTACACATCCCATTTCATCTCGTACTGTCGACCCTTCTATGACAAAATCTCCCAAAGTCTCTAATGACGACCGGGCTTTTACTTCCAAATCTTCAGAAGCTCAACCATCCACATCCGAGCCTAAACCCCCACAAACTTCCACTCTACTGAAACATGTTAAATCCCTTGAATTTTGGCCCATATCTAACCTCACTCACCCACAAATGAAGGTAGACTTGAACCTTGCCTCACACAATAGTGGTCCTAAAACCAAACTACAGAAGGCTACTAAACCATGTCGGTGAACTCCTCCTCCACCATCATCATTGCCCTCCATTTTGGGCCCACATCCTTCTACCTTAATAGTAGTGCTCCCTACTCAAACACCTAACAAAAACAAGTTGCCTCCATTACTCCCTTTACCCACCAAAAACATACCTCCTCTAAAAAATTTGGCACCCCTCACAAAGAAAGTGTCATCTACACGAGTGGCCACACCACCAACCCAAAAGGTGGTACAAAAATCTCCCTCAAAAACTCCCCAACAAAAGTCATCAGCACTTAGTGCATCAACAAGCACGGACCCCTTAGTAGGTTCATATGCTTTGATACTACACTGACTTTTGCAAACTTCTAACATCACTCTTCCACCTATTAAACCATTTCAACCTCTCAGACCAAAATGATCTTGGTTCGATGACACTAAAATCTACCTATATCATCGCTCACTGGGACATGATACCAAGAATTGTTGTTCCCTTAAGGTTGTTATTCACCAATACTTCAAGAAAGATGCCCTTCTTATTGAGGATAATGTCAACAAATCTCCAACACCATCTAATGTCTCCCCAACCTCTCCACCTTCATTGGGATCCCATCATCAGACTATGGTCCCTTTACCTCATTTGTCCCCTTTATTCAAGATTAACACCATTAATGTGGCCACTAGGTCACAAACTTTAAAGGATAAAGCAAAAGATAAAGTTGATATTCCTTAGACCTAACCATTTGTCAAACCTACTCAACCACCTAAACCCAAGATTTCTATCTTGGTTACATCCCAACCCACTTCTTTAGAGGCAATCCATGATTCTATGGTGAAACAACTTCACCAAACTCCCATGAAGATGAATTTATATGACCTCATTCAAAGCTCTCCTCAACATCATCAAGTTTTAATCAAAGCTTTACAGGTAGTAGAGGTCCAACTCGAGGACCCCCAACCACTAGCTGCCTTAGTCTAATCATTACCCACTATTGCCTCTATTACCTTTAGTGATTCTAAAATTCCTACCTCCAACTTGGAAGATTAGGATGCTGCCCTTTTCATCACAACCTACATTGATCAAACTTGCATTAAGTGAGTTATGATTGATGGGGGCGCCAACATCAATATCATTTCCACCCATGCCTATGACCAATTAGCCCTCCCAAAGAATTGTATCTCAAAAATTGACACAATTCTTTGGTCTTTTAATGACTCCACCACTGCTACCATTGGCACCATCATCTTATATATTCATGTTGGCCCACGAACAATCTTAGAGCTCTTCTACATCATCAAGGGAGATTTCTAATACAACATGTTATTAAGATGACCTTGGATCCATGCCATGGCCTATGTCCCTTCTACATTACACTGTTGTGTCAAATTTGAACACGACGGTCAAGTCCATGTCATTCCCATAGACCCCTCCCCTTTCAAGACATGCAACACAACTTATCGACCCAACAATGTTCTGATTCCTTCAAAAACATCAACCCAAACACCACCTCCACCTGCGTAAGCTTCAACAAGTATGCAAACAGTTGTTACACCTACACCACCTCCTCAAGTGACAACAAAAGACCCTATGGAAGATACCTTCCAACATCTTTCACTTGGGGAGTATTGTTTACTCACCTTGGACATGTTCCAGACTCCTTAAGAGTATGGAAAACTTCATCAAAATCCTAGCTATGACCATTATATCAGAATGGTCATCCCTTATGGTCCTCCCAATCTTAAAACAAATCTCATCTATGGAGGGTTAAATCGAGCTCCCACTGATGGGAATCCTCTTTCATCACCCCAACTATTTACGTTTGACTTCTCTTTTCTTGGCAACCCAAACTTTGCTTATACCTATCTTTATAGGTGTACATGGAAGGGCTTTGGCTTTGGGCACTACAAACAAGGCTCCCACCAGCCCATCAAACCACCAAATGATAAGGCCATAAAGAATGCCAAAAAGTGACATGGCCTGGGTTTTGAAGAACCTACTGAAACTTCTAAAAACCCTCACCCCAAATCTATCATAGAACAATCACCTCCTAACTTGCCTATTCCCCCATCTTCACCTACAGAGTCAGTGGTTTCCATCCCTCCTAGTTTTTTTCCATTAACGCCATTCGCTTGGAACCCCTAACCTATCAACTAGGTGGGGTATCTAGGTCTCTCCCTCTCATTTATTTAAACATGATAGACGATGAATTTATTACCATCAACACTATCCAATGCGTAGACGATGACACCATTCTCACCTACATGGGTGCATATGACTCTTTCATTCAATGATCACTTCCCTCAAAATTGTAGGTTATGTTAAATGAATTGACCATTAACATTAACCTTCCATCTTCCGATGTTCCTCATGTTTTAAAGATTAGTTAATCTTTGGATGCCTAAGAACAAATCAACTATACCAAATTCTTTTAAGACCATAACAAAGCCTTTTCTTGGACCTACAGTGATATGCCTGGCATCGACCCTAACATCGTCATCTATAACATCATCACAAACCCAAAGGCTAAGCCTGCCAGGAAAAAGCTTCGTAAGATGCATCCTCACATCACCCTCCTTGTCAAAGAGGAGCTTCAACATCTTCTCTTTGTCTCCTTTATCCAACCCATTGATTATCCATAATGGGTGTCAAACATTGTCCCTGTCACAAAAGTGACTGGGGGAATATGACTTTATTCTGACTATCATGACCTCGACCAAACATCAACCAACCAAGCATCGAACTATTATTCTTATTCTCTTTCCACCCCTATCCTCTACCTTAGCCCTTTCCCAGACCATATTCACTATCTTGTAATCCTCCACAAACCATTAAATAGACCCAGACTCCTTACAGACCCCTCTGTTGACCATAAACCTATCCAAAACCTATCCAAGGCCTTTGCCCTAACTGACATCGACCATTGCCCCTATCGATATTGGCAAACTAATCGACGTCAGCAACCTTGACCAACCGATGCCAGTAAAACTACCAACATTGGTGACTGTGGGAGACTTACAACAAAATATAGGTATGTGTTGTCTACTTTCTATTTCTTAGTCTTTCATTATTTATCTTTATCTAGCATTCTTTTTATCAACTACTGGACTGTCATCCCTCAAGGAAGTCTTTGCACTTCTGGGGCTGAGCTTTGCTTGGCAGTCCACCATATATCTATCTAACATTTTCTTTATTTAAGTCTTTCTTATCTATAGGTGTCATTCTCCACAGCCAAAAATGAGCTCCTTCAATCATCTGGATATGGTGCACAACTTAATCTAGGTACGTACAAACCCCTGACCATTATCTTTAGTTTCTTATTTCTTCTGAATGTAAAAAGTGAAAATGAGTAGAAACATATCTATTTATAATTTTGATGTTTCTCAAGTTTTACACCTAATTTTTAGAAACATTAACTAGTTAAATAAAAAAGGATAAAATAAAGTGATCATGATCGAACATAACATTGGTGCTTACCATCAAAAAACATAATATTTTGAGTTGATAGAAAGTATAGAATTTGAATAATTAGAAACACAATAGAAAGAATAAGAAAATGTAGTGAAATAATCTTAAGGATAGACCAAGATATATTTAATTCAATCCTAATGAGGATTCCTTAACAAGTTTCAAATATTCTAAAAATATAAAAACTCAAATAAGCAAAAAATAAAAAAACATTCAAATAATAAAAAAGTAGGACCTGAACATGACATGATTATTATATTACACTATTTACATAGGTTATCTATCAGATGTTTGTTACATGGCATGTTATTTATCACACACATTCTAACCATGGTATATGAGTGTGATGCATGACATAAAAGTTACACATGGACATATAGATTTTATAATTTCCTCTACCCAATGGCCATTTTTATACTAGGCATATCTTATTCGATAGGTTTCACTATTATGCATTATATCATTCTATGAGATTTCTATCATGTTGATCTACATATATGGCTTACACATGTATTACTAGTTATTCATATCTTATATAGTGATACATGGATATGGTATTATAGTGTGGTGTGACATTGATATATATGGATGGTGTAGACTAGTTCTTTTTTTTGATGATCCATTGATTTTTTATGTCTTACATAATAGGCTACTTTGTGCTTGTCTATTATGTGTGGCTTTTTTGACTTGTTTATGACATCTTTATGTCCCTTGAATTTATAACTTCAAATTTTTTGATGTGACATCCTAAACATTCCTTATTTTCAACCTAGTTCTAGGCACTAAGTCAAAGTTATATAACACCTTAGTATTGCACATTTGAAAAATACATATCATGGTTTTACCCTTTGGTTTAAAAACCTCCCCATTGTTGAAAGGCTTGTGTTAACTATATATTTATGACAAATTAATTATCTCTTAGTCTGATCACTGTTATTATGATGACCAGGGCTTTTATAATGTGAAAAATTCTCTAAACATGAACATTATCCTTATTTTTAAATTTTAAACTTATACCTATTTTATAGCTTCCTGAACACTTGTGTTCCAACTAAATGCCTACATTGACACGTGTCCCTTTTACAACTAAGTGTTCATTACTTAAAATTCATCCAATTTTAAAATGAAATGTATTTTTATGGTTGGCCTAAGTACTATAATGGGAGATATTTTCAAAATGGATTGGTATATATACACGATCAAACCTCATTCATTCATGACATAGAAAATACCAAAAACTCACAATGTAACTCACCTAAAAGCACTCAATCAAGAATTCAAGTTAGCAAACCTATCCTATTCATCTCTATTTTTGTATAAGCCATAGGGTCATTATTCCCATAGGTCTGAAGTACTGAAGGAGCATCCCATGAGCCATATTTTCCAAGTTACAAGATAGGTCGCTATATGTACTTGTTTATCACACATTACATCCTTATGCACACATAAACCAACATGTAGGGGACAACTACATAATTATAAGGCCCTATTAATAGTATTAGATATATAGGTAACACCCATTGAAAGAGAGGTTTAGGGAAACTTGACACCTTATGCCCATTAACCCATTTTTACCATAATCACTCCAAGGGTGAGGAAGCTAGGGTTTTATCATCTGATAAAGAGAGACAAACTATGTGTATGATCTATAAACACTAAAATAAATGTGATAGAAAAAATAATAATCTCTAGTTGGTTTCATTCAAATCTAATCACTATTATATATAGGACACCTATGTCTAGTTCAGACATGAGTGTCAATGTAACAATCCAAATCTGCTGTAAGAATTCAAGGCCATATAGTGTTAAATTCTAGAATCTGATGACTATTATAAGATCTTGATCTAGTACACTTCTAACCTATTTTATCCAAAATTTACATACACATAGTAAATTAACTAATTAATCTTATTTTTAATTAATTACAATATCAATTAGTAATAATAATTTTTATTTTTCACATATCTCAATATTATAAATTCATAATATTATTTATCCATGTTTGTAAATTAAGTAGCTTTTTATAAATCTATTTATTACCATTATACTTATTCATTTCTATGTTCTTAATCCTAGATATCCCCATATCTAAATATAGGGTTAAACATTTGGTTGACCCATTCTTTATGTCTTTTCATGCAACTCTTAGTGTGCTCTAATATTTTTATGATTTCTAATTTTGTAAAATTTGTTTCAACAATTAGTTTGTTTTCAAAATAAAAATAATAAATTAACATAATGAATTTATCCCTAGAGTTTGTGTTCCTCTCTAATCCTATCCTCATTTTAGTATTTACAACATTTCAAATTGATAAAGTGGAGCTTTTTCCTCTTCTTAACCCTAAAGAGGGTGATAAATACCATCCCTCTAACTAGGTTCATGTTATCACTATTCCAAGGGATACCGTGGCCAACCCTATGATCTCAAATGAATGAAATTAGTATGTCATTATTCACACCCCTCTTGCATCTCTTGTAAATGATGTGTGTATCCATATCAAATATAAAGTACCTAGGGTTTGTGATTATGAGGCCCTAAACAATCAAACCATCACAATGAGAAAGTTAATAGAAGCATTAAAAAAGCTAAACCAATATTTGATCTTAGAGTACACATCACTATAAAATTGAATTTTATATATAGAAAAATCAAAATGTGCTAGTAATACACACACCTTTGTATCTTCTACTAATGTCATACCCAACAAAGGATCATTTCAAAATCAAGTATTCAAAAAAATGCCATTTATAATAACTGATTTAAATAATATGAAAATGATAATAGATGTCAAAGTGAGATTCTAAGAGTAATACTTAGACACAAATTGATCACCTTACCACCTTTACAATCTCTCAAAATAACACAATATTATTGCCAATATCATAGAATGCAGGGGCGTTAAATAGTTAATTATTTGTCTCTAAATAAGGGAATACATCATATAGTTGATAGTGGTGATCTTGTAATCAATACATATCACTTTTGATCATGAAATTTTCAAATATTTAAGAATACCCCCAAAAATAAGAACATTCAAAAATACAAAAAAAATTTAACATTTTCATATTTTATTAGCTCCTTGGCATATATGTTATTGATTCTATGTGGGTATATAACATATCATTTATTTACTATGTCTTGGTCCATAGAGGATAAGGTAAAGGAGATGAAAACTCTTCTGAATAAATTTGAAGAAATAAAAATCACCCATACCTACCGTGAAGCCAATGGTGTTGCAGATTGGCTTGCTAATTGTGCTGTCTGGGAAGGGCAAAAAGTGAGGTGGGATGAAACCTTAGTAAGGAACATGGATTTAAGGGCAATCATTCTTCTCGATGCCACACATGCGAAAGAAGGTAGGATTGGAGTGTAATAAAATCTTAATGAGTAGGAGGAGAGGTAGCACGGGGAAAGGAACCCAATTATTAAAGAGTAAGGCCCTCAAGAGGGAGAAGCAGATCCTGAAAAGCCATAAACAAATTCGATGTCCCAATCAACTTGACAGCAGGAGGATCCAGGGTAATATCCATAGTAATCAGGATTCAAAGAAAATGAGTATGGCACGTGAAAGGAAGGGAGAACCCCATAAACAGGAGCCCAAGAGCTGTGCAGAATGGAGAGAGAAACATCAAGTCTGGAGAATTTTGCAAAAAGGAAATGTTACGAGCTACATGGAAAGGCTCCACAGCTCTAAACCGCATATCACGACGACCTTCTTCAAAAATTGGTCTGACGACAGGGTCACCCTGCATGGTATAACTGCAAATTTAATTGAGGATTTTCTTGCTAAGGTTACAGGGCTGTCAATGGAAGGAATCAAATTTTCAAAGTAGACCAGCATTTCGAATGAGGCATTTTGTAAGTTCCCCAAAATGGATGAGGAGGAGCAGAAGTTGGTCAAAAATGGGGATTTTTATGAGCTGGATCAGATTAAAGGGATTTGGAGGGATGTCCTAAGCTGTATAAGGGAGTACTTCATCCTGGACGGAAGAAGCAAATGAGTGCATAAGTTCCATTTTGTCTTCCTCAATCACTTCAGGCATAAGGTTAGCTTGTCTTTTCCTTTCTATCTTCTCTACTCCCTGATTCAAAGCCTTTATGCTCATAGGAAAAAGGATTTGCGCCCTATTCTTCACGAAGGCCTTATTTTTCTTATTGAAGGCTATTACAAGAATAGGGCACTGGTTAAGTATCCCAAATAGGGGAAAAATAAGTTGCCAGGGAATAAAAAGAATGAAAATGTTAGCAGAAGAGGAATAATTAAGACCCCTAGTCCTAATAAACATAATGTAGAAGAAGAAAGGGGTCGGGAGAGAATTGAAGAACCTGAGGAGGAAAAAATGGAGGAAGAAGATGGAACAGAGAGCTGGGACACCAACTCTAGTAATGATGAAGAAGGTTCTGAGGAAATTGAAAAAGATAAAGTCAATACAGAGGAGGATTCTATTACCAGAACAGAAGAGATGGAGGAAAACCAGAAAGTGGTGGAGGATGACACTGTCCAGGAAGATCCTGGTGAGGACCCAATTTCTAAGAATGAAAAGGAAATCTCTGTCCAGGAAGATATTCAAAACATGGAGATGGAAATTCAAGATGGAATCAATGAGCGGGAACAAAAGAGTCAAGAATACTTATTTGAAGAAGCTAGGAATAGCCCCAATAAAAAGTCTGAGGATTGGAGAGGGAAGAATCAGAATGATGAAATACACACTCCTATGACTTGGGTTAACTGTAAAGCTGAGTCTTCTTCCCAATTAGATTCCTGGTTGTGTAGGGAGATCATTGATCTCAAGAAAAAAGTGGAAACTTTGGAAGATTCTCTGAAAGCTACTTGGAACAAAGTAAACAACATGGAAAATCAGTTAAGCGAGATCCCTGTGAAGCTCAAAGCTTACAAAAACAACCTCTGGGAGCTAATAAAGGATAACAGAAAGAAAATGGAGGAAGTAACGTCCAACATTTGTGCAGCTGCTATCAATATAGGTAAAGGAGCCAATGAGGAGACCAAAGCACTAGAGGGTCCCAGCAAAAGGACAAGGCAAAGTTCCAGAATGAAAGATACACAAAAAAGAGCTTTGATAGAGGTTACCACCCAGGATACTGCTTTGAAAGGAAAAGAAGCCATGAACTTGATACTGGAACTGGATGAATAATCTGGTCTGTCTTGCTGGTTAAGAAACTGGTACTAATCTTTGTTCTTCTTTTGTTAGCTTTTGTTTGTTGTACCACCAGACTTCTATTTCTAGGTTTTGACTGGATGTGTCTCTTATGGTTTCAGGACCATTCAAATCCTATTTTTGCTACCTCACTGTAGTGTTTTTTAGGCATTGCTTGTGGGCTTAGTTGTTCTTATTTTGCTCTCTGTTAAAGGGTTTCGGGGCCCCTTCAAAACCTGCTTTTACCTCTAATATAAAACATATCATTTATTTATGTATACACATATATTTTTCACACATATTTTAAGTGTGATACATGCGTACCTAGGTACATGATATATACATACAAATGTTGGGCCTTCCCTCTACTCACATCATTGATATGCATGGGGCATCAACTTTTTTGATCATGATACACCTAGGTTATATTATTATATGCTAATTTTCCATTATCATGATTGATCTTATATACTTACACATGCCTTTATCCATGCCTATATATTTCACAATTTACTTGATATGCTATGTACCTAATGTTTTTTGCTAACACATATCTAGGGACTCGTATGATATGCTTATGATTCCATGCTTTTCTTTTTAGCACTTTATTGAATGTCTTGACTTGTATTGTATTACTTGTTTTAACATCTTGTTATGATCCATTACTTGTAGCCCTCATGCCATTATTTGCCTATTATGGAGATTTGAATATGTAATTATGTGTTTTATGGAAATTTGAATAATTCATGTCCCTTTGATTGTGTGACACTTGAACATGCCCCTTGTATTAGGTTTCATTGGACCAATACCTTTTGTTTTACTTTTGAGTGATTTTGGGTGTGTGTTTTATTTATTATTGAGCTTGTACTAATACTCTTTAGATGTTTCCATGATATATATCATGCATCTTAGGACTTGAGAGACATGGATTCCACATTGTCATAGTTTAATATTTTAGTGGGGACATGCCAAAAATGCATGACCTCCACACCTATTCAGTACTCAATATGTCCATATTACAGTGGGGGTATGTTATGGAAAAATGTTCTCCACACTAACACCAATTTTTAGATTCACCAAATTAAGTCAGGGCATGTCATAGGAACATGTCCTTCACACTTGCATAAAATTTCAATTTTTCACAAATTTTATAGTTATATGATTTAGAAACACATTTGTAGCAACATTCTATACATTAGTATCATTAATATACTTGGGTTTTAGCTTGAGACATATATGAGGTGTATATGCCATGTAAAGGGCACCTAAAATTACAAAATAAAATTAGTTTTCAAATTTCAAAAAATACTATAGATTGTTATCATACCCAAGATGGAATTTTATTGATCCAATCTATTGCACTAGTTGGTTCACCTTTTGGTAAGATTGAGGTGATTAAATCACTCAATATTACTAAGTTTATAAGTTACACTTGACTAAATAATTTAACTTCACTAGATTTATAGGATGGAATGATTAAATCCTCCACCCTCACTAGATATATAGTGTGATTTGATTGGATCACTCACATTTTTCTAGGTTATAAGTATGATTGGGCTACATGATTGAGATAAGCTCAATGGTCATGTGACAAATCAACTTTTATTCAAGGTTGGGGGCATGTGTCCTCTAGTATCTATATATATGTATACACTTGTAGGTTTTAAATTTGTCCCAATATCAACTCTAAAGATTCATAAGAAATTCTCTCTTCAAATTAAATTTCAAAAATGCAAGATGGTTGCATCGACACATAGGTGTACTTCTAAACTTTATCTCTTTAATTTAAAACATTTAAAATTCTTTCAATTTCAAATTTCATATGATAATTATATACTATAACATACTTTTGGTTACAATTCAGTCACCAAAAAATTACTCAAGTGGGGCTCACATAAGGTACACATTTATTTTCCTTTAAAATATAAATTTCATTGCTAGATTAAAGGGGGGACGGGATGTAGACACTAAATCCAAATTATATAGCATCTCAATCTTGTACATTTGTAAAATACCTATCATGGTTATAACCTTCATTTATAAGACCTTCTGACTACCAAAAGGCTTACATACACTATATTTTTGTGACAAATTTCTCATCTTTCAATCTGACCATTGTTATTCTAATTACAAGACCTTTCGTAATATGAAAAATTATTTAAACTTGATCATTATCCTTATTTACCAATTTTGGACCTATACCTATTTTCTAGCTTCTTGGACATTTGCATCTAAACCAAATGCTTACATCGACATAGGTGTACCTTTTCCAACTTAGTGTCCAATGCCAAAGTCATCCAATTTGAAAATGAAATGTATTTTTATGGTCATCATAAGTTTTTTAGTGTGAGATATTTTCAAAATGGATTGGTATATATAAGAGATTAACCCTCATTATTCCTCATCTATAAAATATTGGGAACTCACAAGGTAACTTACCAAAAATCACTAAATCAAGAATTAAAATGAGTAAACTTGCACTATTCATCTCTATTTCCATATCAGTCATAAGAGTATTATCCTCTTAGATTTGAAGTACTGAAGGAGCATCCCATGAGCCATATTTTTCAATATACAAGCGAGGTCACTATATGTCCTTACTTATCACACATTACATCCTTATGTAGACATAATACAACACATATGGGATAACTATATAAGTCAATTAATCTTTAGAGTATTATTTATGTAGGTAGTTCCCATTGACATAAGGGTCTTTGGGGCAGATTGACATCATGTAACCATTAACCCATTTTTTCCATAGTCACTCTAAGGGTGAGGAAGCTAGGGTTTGATCATTTGATGAAGAATGATAACCTATGCACATGATTTGTATACACCAGAAGAAAGGTGATAAAAAACTCAAAAGGTTCTAGTTGGTCACATTCATATCCAATCAGTATTCCATACAAGACACATGTGTCTAGTTAATACATTATCATTGATGAGCTATCTAAATATAATTCAAGTGTTTGAGGCCATATAATGAAACTTTTAAAATTTGATGACTATTTTAGGATCTCAATCTAGTCCACTTCCATCCTATTTCAGCCTAGATATGCATGCACATAGTAAACTAATTAAGTACTATTATTTTCATTTCATTACAATATCAATCAATAATTTTACTTTCTATTTTTATCATATCTCAGTATTATAAATTTATAATATCATTTATTTGAGGTTTAAAATTAAATGGCTTGGTATAGATCTAGTTATCACCCATTTGCTTATTCATTTCTACATTCTTAACCCTAGATAGACCAATATCTAAATTTATGGTTAAAAACTATTTATGTCCCCTTGTGTATGGCCCTTAGCCTTGTTTATTGTGAGATATTCATGGCCCTTATATGCAAACCTTGGAATTATTTATGATACTAACATTCATGCTTGTTAAGATTGTTGACATTGAGTGGTATGATGATCCATATCATGCACTTTTACTATGTAGTCTTATTTATTGATCTTATTACTGCTTGCTTCATTGATACATCTATCTATACATTACATTATATGACCTACATTACATATGTTACATAGTACCTTAATAAACATATACATCCCTATTATGATATACTCCACATGTTCAAATGACATTACATGATGCTATCTTTAACATGACATGATACACATAACTCTTATTTTAAGATGAGTGACTTATAAGATATACCCCTCATCTCAAAAGTGGGGAATTAAATTAGGATTTTAATAGATACATAAGCATTTATGAACATAAAATCACATCATAGTAAATTTTTTAAATATTTAGAATGGTTCATATATCAGTTGGTTTAGTTACATGACATATATTGACACATTGATATAAAATACATGGGCACATGACATGCATATGCACTCAATTTATAAATAATCGAGTATAAATTCATACATAATAGGGTACATAAGAATGTGCATAAACACATAATTTATAGGAATAATAATTACATGTATCTACATACACATATAATTGAGTTACAAGCTCTCAAATTCAACACTTCGATGCATAACATTCTATATTAGTTGGTACATATTTAAGGAACATGATACTAGTTTATGCACATATACACAATTAAAATTTCATGAGGTATGATATTGGTTCATTCACATACACAACATCACACTTTACCACTAAATGGAAAATGGTTTTCATTCCATTTCACACTTATCAAATCTATGATTATGATGGGGGCATGGATATTGTTCATTATATTTTGATCATGCATTTACTATACTTTAATCTAAATTGAGATAAATTATACAATGAAACTAGCATTCATGATGTGGGTGTGAACATTATTCATTCTTATTCGATGATGGGTGAACTTGACATAAACCATACAATTAAATATATAATCCATATTCAGTGGTTGATTTAACTTATTTAAAGGATCCCATCATGTGGTTCATTTTACCTACATAGTTATCTGGGTTAGTAAAATCCTTAGTTCTCCCCACATTTATGAGGTTTGGGACATGTTTTCTTTAGAATGGTTCATATATCAGTTGGTTTAGTTACATGACATATATTGACACATTGATATAAAATACATGGGCACATGACATGCATATGCACTCAATTTATAAATAATCGAGTATAAATTCATACATAATAGGGTACATAAGAATGTGCATAAACACATAATTTATAGGAATAATAATTACATGTGTCTACATACACATATAATTGAGTTACAAGCTCTCAAATTCAACACTTCGATGCATAACATTCTATATTAGTTGGTACATATTTAAGGAACATGATACTAGTTTATGCACATATACACAATTAAAATTTCATGAGGTATGATATTGGTTCATTCACATACACAACATCACACTTTACCACTAAATGGAAAATGGTTTTCATTCCATTTCACACTTATCAAATCTATGATTATGATGGGGGCATGGATATTGTTCATTATATTTTGATCATGCATTTACTATACTTTAATCTAAATTGAGATAAATTATACAATGAAACTAGCATTCATGATGTGGGTGTGAACATTATTCATTCTTATTCGATGATGGGTGAACTTGACATAAACCATACAATTAAATATATAATCCATATTCAGTGGTTGATTTAACTTATTTAAAGGATCCCATCATGTGGTTCATTTTACCTACATAGTTATCTGGGTTAGTAAAATCCTTAGTTCTCCCCACATTTATGAGGTTTGGGACATGTTTTCTTTAGAATGGTTCATATATCAGTTGGTTTAGTTACATGACATATATTGACACATTGATATAAAATACATGGGCACATGACATGCATATGCACTCAATTTATAAATAATCGAGTATAAATTCATACATAATAGGGTACATAAGAATGTGCATAAACACATAATTTATAGGAATAATAATTACATGTGTCTACATACACATATAATTGAGTTACAAGCTCTCAAATTCAACACTTCGATGCATAACATTCTATATTAGTTGGTACATATTTAAGGAACATGATACTAGTTTATGCACATATACACAATTAAAATTTCATGAGGTATGATATTGGTTCATTCACATACACAACATCACACTTTACCACTAAATGGAAAATGGTTTTCATTCCATTTCACACTTATCAAATCTATGATTATGATGGGGGCATGGATATTGTTCATTATATTTTGATCATGCATTTACTATACTTTAATCTAAATTGAGATAAATTATACAATGAAACTAGCATTCATGATGTGGGTGTGAACATTATTCATTCTTATTCGATGATGGGTGAACTTGACATAAACCATACAATTAAATATATAATCCATATTCAGTGGTTGATTTAACTTATTTAAAGGATCCCATCATGTGGTTCATTTTACCTACATAGTTATCTGGGTTAGTAAAATCCTTAGTTCTCCCCACATTTATGAGGTTTGGGACATGTTTTCTTTAGAATGGTTCATATATCAGTTGGTTTAGTTACATGACATATATTGACACATTGATATAAAATACATGGGCACATGACATGCATATGCACTCAATTTATAAATAATCGAGTATAAATTCATACATAATAGGGTACATAAGAATGTGCATAAACACATAATTTATAGGAATAATAATTACATGTGTCTACATACACATATAATTGAGTTACAAGCTCTCAAATTCAACACTTCGATGCATAACATTCTATATTAGTTGGTACATATTTAAGGAACATGATACTAGTTTATGCACATATACACAATTAAAATTTCATGAGGTATGATATTGGTTCATTCACATACACAACATCACACTTTACCACTAAATGGAAAATGGTTTTCATTCCATTTCACACTTATCAAATCTATGATTATGATGGGGGCATGGATATTGTTCATTATATTTTGATCATGCATTTACTATACTTTAATCTAAATTGAGATAAATTATACAATGAAACTAGCATTCATGATGTGGGTGTGAACATTATTCATTCTTATTCGATGATGGGTGAACTTGACATAAACCATACAATTAAATATATAATCCATATTCAGTGGTTGATTTAACTTATTTAAAGGATCCCATCATGTGGTTCATTTTACCTACATAGTTATCTGGGTTAGTAAAATCCTTAGTTCTCCCCACATTTATGAGGTTTGGGACATGTTTTCTTTAGAATGGTTCATATATCAGTTGGTTTAGTTACATGACATATATTGACACATTGATATAAAATACATGGGCACATGACATGCATATGCACTCAATTTATAAATAATCGAGTATAAATTCATACATAATAGGGTACATAAGAATGTGCATAAACACATAATTTATAGGAATAATAATTACATGTGTCTACATACACATATAATTGAGTTACAAGCTCTCAAATTCAACACTTCGATGCATAACATTCTATATTAGTTGGTACATATTTAAGGAACATGATACTAGTTTATGCACATATACACAATTAAAATTTCATGAGGTATGATATTGGTTCATTCACATACACAACATCACACTTTACCACTAAATGGAAAATGGTTTTCATTCCATTTCACACTTATCAAATCTATGATTATGATGGGGGCATGGATATTGTTCATTATATTTTGATCATGCATTTACTATACTTTAATCTAAATTGAGATAAATTATACAATGAAACTAGCATTCATGATGTGGGTGTGAACATTATTCATTCTTATTCGATGATGGGTGAACTTGACATAAACCATACAATTAAATATATAATCCATATTCAGTGGTTGATTTAACTTATTTAAAGGATCCCATCATGTGGTTCATTTTACCTACATAGTTATCTGGGTTAGTAAAATCCTTAGTTCTCCCCACATTTATGAGGTTTGGGACATGTTTTCTTTAGAATGGTTCATATATCAGTTGGTTTAGTTACATGACATATATTGACACATTGATATAAAATACATGGGCACATGACATGCATATGCACTCAATTTATAAATAATCGAGTATAAATTCATACATAATAGGGTACATAAGAATGTGCATAAACACATAATTTATAGGAATAATAATTACATGTGTCTACATACACATATAATTGAGTTACAAGCTCTCAAATTCAACACTTCGATGCATAACATTCTATATTAGTTGGTACATATTTAAGGAACATGATACTAGTTTATGCACATATACACAATTAAAATTTCATGAGGTATGATATTGGTTCATTCACATACACAACATCACACTTTACCACTAAATGGAAAATGGTTTTCATTCCATTTCACACTTATCAAATCTATGATTATGATGGGGGCATGGATATTGTTCATTATATTTTGATCATGCATTTACTATACTTTAATCTAAATTGAGATAAATTATACAATGAAACTAGCATTCATGATGTGGGTGTGAACATTATTCATTCTTATTCGATGATGGGTGAACTTGACATAAACCATACAATTAAATATATAATCCATATTCAGTGGTTGATTTAACTTATTTAAAGGATCCCATCATGTGGTTCATTTTACCTACATAGTTATCTGGGTTAGTAAAATCCTTAGTTCTCCCCACATTTATGAGGTTTGGGACATGTTTTCTTTAGAATGGTTCATATATCAGTTGGTTTAGTTACATGACATATATTGACACATTGATATAAAATACATGGGCACATGACATGCATATGCACTCAATTTATAAATAATCGAGTATAAATTCATACATAATAGGGTACATAAGAATGTGCATAAACACATAATTTATAGGAATAATAATTACATGTGTCTACATACACATATAATTGAGTTACAAGCTCTCAAATTCAACACTTCGATGCATAACATTCTATATTAGTTGGTACATATTTAAGGAACATGATACTAGTTTATGCACATATACACAATTAAAATTTCATGAGGTATGATATTGGTTCATTCACATACACAACATCACACTTTACCACTAAATGGAAAATGGTTTTCATTCCATTTCACACTTATCAAATCTATGATTATGATGGGGGCATGGATATTGTTCATTATATTTTGATCATGCATTTACTATACTTTAATCTAAATTGAGATAAATTATACAATGAAACTAGCATTCATGATGTGGGTGTGAACATTATTCATTCTTATTCGATGATGGGTGAACTTGACATAAACCATACAATTAAATATATAATCCATATTCAGTGGTTGATTTAACTTATTTAAAGGATCCCATCATGTGGTTCATTTTACCTACATAGTTATCTGGGTTAGTAAAATCCTTAGTTCTCCCCACATTTATGAGGTTTGGGACATGTTTTCTTTAGAATGGTTCATATATCAGTTGGTTTAGTTACATGACATATATTGACACATTGATATAAAATACATGGGCACATGACATGCATATGCACTCAATTTATAAATAATCGAGTATAAATTCATACATAATAGGGTACATAAGAATGTGCATAAACACATAATTTATAGGAATAATAATTACATGTGTCTACATACACATATAATTGAGTTACAAGCTCTCAAATTCAACACTTCGATGCATAACATTCTATATTAGTTGGTACATATTTAAGGAACATGATACTAGTTTATGCACATATACACAATTAAAATTTCATGAGGTATGATATTGGTTCATTCACATACACAACATCACACTTTACCACTAAATGGAAAATGGTTTTCATTCCATTTCACACTTATCAAATCTATGATTATGATGGGGGCATGGATATTGTTCATTATATTTTGATCATGCATTTACTATACTTTAATCTAAATTGAGATAAATTATACAATGAAACTAGCATTCATGATGTGGGTGTGAACATTATTCATTCTTATTCGATGATGGGTGAACTTGACATAAACCATACAATTAAATATATAATCCATATTCAGTGGTTGATTTAACTTATTTAAAGGATCCCATCATGTGGTTCATTTTACCTACATAGTTATCTGGGTTAGTAAAATCCTTAGTTCTCCCCACATTTATGAGGTTTGGGACATGTTTTCTTTAGAATGGTTCATATATCAGTTGGTTTAGTTACATGACATATATTGACACATTGATATAAAATACATGGGCACATGACATGCATATGCACTCAATTTATAAATAATCGAGTATAAATTCATACATAATAGGGTACATAAGAATGTGCATAAACACATAATTTATAGGAATAATAATTACATGTGTCTACATACACATATAATTGAGTTACAAGCTCTCAAATTCAACACTTCGATGCATAACATTCTATATTAGTTGGTACATATTTAAGGAACATGATACTAGTTTATGCACATATACACAATTAAAATTTCATGAGGTATGATATTGGTTCATTCACATACACAACATCACACTTTACCACTAAATGGAAAATGGTTTTCATTCCATTTCACACTTATCAAATCTATGATTATGATGGGGGCATGGATATTGTTCATTATATTTTGATCATGCATTTACTATACTTTAATCTAAATTGAGATAAATTATACAATGAAACTAGCATTCATGATGTGGGTGTGAACATTATTCATTCTTATTCGATGATGGGTGAACTTGACATAAACCATACAATTAAATATATAATCCATATTCAGTGGTTGATTTAACTTATTTAAAGGATCCCATCATGTGGTTCATTTTACCTACATAGTTATCTGGGTTAGTAAAATCCTTAGTTCTCCCCACATTTATGAGGTTTGGGACATGTTTTCTTTAGAATGGTTCATATATCAGTTGGTTTAGTTACATGACATATATTGACACATTGATATAAAATACATGGGCACATGACATGCATATGCACTCAATTTATAAATAATCGAGTATAAATTCATACATAATAGGGTACATAAGAATGTGCATAAACACATAATTTATAGGAATAATAATTACATGTGTCTACATACACATATAATTGAGTTACAAGCTCTCAAATTCAACACTTCGATGCATAACATTCTATATTAGTTGGTACATATTTAAGGAACATGATACTAGTTTATGCACATATACACAATTAAAATTTCATGAGGTATGATATTGGTTCATTCACATACACAACATCACACTTTACCACTAAATGGAAAATGGTTTTCATTCCATTTCACACTTATCAAATCTATGATTATGATGGGGGCATGGATATTGTTCATTATATTTTGATCATGCATTTACTATACTTTAATCTAAATTGAGATAAATTATACAATGAAACTAGCATTCATGATGTGGGTGTGAACATTATTCATTCTTATTCGATGATGGGTGAACTTGACATAAACCATACAATTAAATATATAATCCATATTCAGTGGTTGATTTAACTTATTTAAAGGATCCCATCATGTGGTTCATTTTACCTACATAGTTATCTGGGTTAGTAAAATCCTTAGTTCTCCCCACATTTATGAGGTTTGGGACATGTTTTCTTTAGAATGGTTCATATATCAGTTGGTTTAGTTACATGACATATATTGACACATTGATATAAAATACATGGGCACATGACATGCATATGCACTCAATTTATAAATAATCGAGTATAAATTCATACATAATAGGGTACATAAGAATGTGCATAAACACATAATTTATAGGAATAATAATTACATGTGTCTACATACACATATAATTGAGTTACAAGCTCTCAAATTCAACACTTCGATGCATAACATTCTATATTAGTTGGTACATATTTAAGGAACATGATACTAGTTTATGCACATATACACAATTAAAATTTCATGAGGTATGATATTGGTTCATTCACATACACAACATCACACTTTACCACTAAATGGAAAATGGTTTTCATTCCATTTCACACTTATCAAATCTATGATTATGATGGGGGCATGGATATTGTTCATTATATTTTGATCATGCATTTACTATACTTTAATCTAAATTGAGATAAATTATACAATGAAACTAGCATTCATGATGTGGGTGTGAACATTATTCATTCTTATTCGATGATGGGTGAACTTGACATAAACCATACAATTAAATATATAATCCATATTCAGTGGTTGATTTAACTTATTTAAAGGATCCCATCATGTGGTTCATTTTACCTACATAGTTATCTGGGTTAGTAAAATCCTTAGTTCTCCCCACATTTATGAGGTTTGGGACATGTTTTCTTTAGAATGGTTCATATATCAGTTGGTTTAGTTACATGACATATATTGACACATTGATATAAAATACATGGGCACATGACATGCATATGCACTCAATTTATAAATAATCGAGTATAAATTCATACATAATAGGGTACATAAGAATGTGCATAAACACATAATTTATAGGAATAATAATTACATGTGTCTACATACACATATAATTGAGTTACAAGCTCTCAAATTCAACACTTCGATGCATAACATTCTATATTAGTTGGTACATATTTAAGGAACATGATACTAGTTTATGCACATATACACAATTAAAATTTCATGAGGTATGATATTGGTTCATTCACATACACAACATCACACTTTACCACTAAATGGAAAATGGTTTTCATTCCATTTCACACTTATCAAATCTATGATTATGATGGGGGCATGGATATTGTTCATTATATTTTGATCATGCATTTACTATACTTTAATCTAAATTGAGATAAATTATACAATGAAACTAGCATTCATGATGTGGGTGTGAACATTATTCATTCTTATTCGATGATGGGTGAACTTGACATAAACCATACAATTAAATATATAATCCATATTCAGTGGTTGATTTAACTTATTTAAAGGATCCCATCATGTGGTTCATTTTACCTACATAGTTATCTGGGTTAGTAAAATCCTTAGTTCTCCCCACATTTATGAGGTTTGGGACATGTTTTCTTCCCCACCTAAGATCTTGCATAGTTACACAAATTTGGGGCATACTCACTCCAATTATCCATGTGTTTCAATAAGGAAGTAAAATTTATCCAATGATTCAAATAAGAAAATACCATCTCTAAATTCTTTCAAGAGCAACATAGTTTTCACTAACACATAGGTGTACTCTTACCTTTACTCTTTAAATTTTTCAAAATTTCATTTTCAAATGAAAAATGTCAATATATGGTTATTAATTACACATGATTATAGGTTTAGCTATTGAATGAACTACACAATTGGAGCTTCAGACCAAAGACAAAGTATATTGTATACACTTAGGTACATTTTATCCTTTAAGACTATGAATTCTATAAATATAATAAAAGGTGGGTATTTTAGGGTACTAAAATATGGTATTAAGTGCTTAACACTGATAATCTTGAAACACATACTAAACATGAATTGAGATCATAAACAAGGATCTATTATGCCATTCTCTCATAATTACATCATATCTTATGAGTTTGACCCTTATGTTCTACTGTTACACCCCTATAGGAACCTCATCATCTTTTTAAAAATTTCTAAATTTCCTACACATATTTATAGAGCCTTAGTTCAATCAACCTATACATATGTTAGTTTCATTAGTTTTAATTAGTAGCATCAATTGATATTAACCGAATTTAGTTTGTACTCACACTCTCCTAATAATGATTAATTTTAAAATTAAACATTTTCTTAGGATCACCCCATTTTCCTAGCATGTTGGTGGTGTGATAAATTACCCAGTTTGACTCATGTATAAAAAAATAAGGTCCCTTTCAAGACGGATTGGGAACTTATCTAGTACACACATATACATTATTGCACATTGAGAAAATATAACCTATTATAACTAGGATCAATCATTAGCCAAGTCTAAATCACACTAAAGCCTAGTAAAATCAAGCATTGCCAAGTATCAAATCTAAATCATTATCTGCATGCATATAATGAAGGAACAAAATTTCACAATAAAAATAGGTAGGGGAACTACATATGGCTTAATTTCCATCCCTAGAGTATCAGATAGATAGGAAACTATCAATCATCAAATGGTGGTGATTGGGGTCAACTTAGTCCATTACATTTTCTTATTTTTTTTAGGTTTAATAAACTCATAAGCACACTTAAGGTTTTAAGGTGAAAGAGACTAATTTATTAAGTTATGTAAATTATCAAGGTTTTGGATTTCACATTAAAAAAATGAAAATATAGGTGAAAGTGACCATGTGGTCACAATATCTCATTCTATCATAGATAGTACTAATAATAATAGGTTAGTTTCAATCAATGATACTCACCCAATTTTGATGGAATTGAACCCACATAGAAAAAACATAGTTCCCTATTTAGATGAATCACAAGCCTACTTTAATCTAATTTACACTTTTATAATACAATCATAGTTATAGTCAACCAAAAAATCTTAGTCATCCTTTTATTGTAATTACTATATTTAACATATTGTTTAACTCTAAAATGGTGATCTAAAGTTATTAGAAGTTAGGGTTAGATTAATATTAAAGGGCTATATATAAATGAAATGGCACAAGGGTGATAATTAGATCTATAGTGGGCTAATTAGATGTTAAACTTAGATATAAGAATACACTAAATTTATTATGTTGAGATAGTCTCAATATGAAAAGTAAAACTATGCTAAATATAGAAATAATAAAGAAGTGATTTACTTAGCTTGTTATAATCCTAATGCAGTTATAAATATGGAACAAGTAGAAATTATGTGGGAAGGAGATTCTAGAATAGTCATCAGATTTTGGCTCTAATGCTTTTGGCTCTATAGATAGTAATGTCAACTTGGGATGGTTACATCAATGTTACTATCTGGGTTTGATACTAATATCATGTACACAATATCTATTGAAATAGGATGCAACCACCTAGATAATTTTGGGTTTTGATTCACCTTCACTCTAATGCAGTTATATCTAGGTTATGGATTGTCACTCCTTGTAAAATGGCAAAACATTAGCTTTCCATCTTGATAGTGATCTTGGGGAGAAATGGGTTAGTGGGCACACAGTTTTGAATTACCCCAAAGACCATGCTATCAATGGGTAATACTTACATAGCTAGTACTATGAAGAGGGCCTCAAATTTATGTAGTTATCCCCTATGTATTGGCTTGTATGTGAATCATAAAATATGTGTAAAATAAGTATAATAGTAACCTAGCTTGTAATTTGGCCAATTGGGATCTTAGGATACCCATTTAGTACTTGAGACCTATAGATGTTTTATACCTATGATTAGTGTGTAAATAGGGAGTATTTATTCAATTTAATGTTTGATAGAGAGATTTTGATAAGTTGCTTTGGTCTCTTTTGTCTTTTTCTAGGAGAGAAATGAATGAGGTTTGATCTTGTATTTATACCAAATCATTTTGGATTAATAACTCACATTAAATCACTTAGGTTGACCATTAGGATATGTTTCATTTATAAATTAGATGAATTTAGGGCATTAGACACTTACATCGAGATATTATAAACATTGATATTGCTATCTATCCCATACATTTGTATCCAAGGAGTAGAAAAGTAGGTACATGATCTAAATTTGTAGATATGGAAGTTAAGTAAATTTTAAGAATTATAGATAAGATAGAAGACCTAAGTTGTCAATATAAGACTAGTCAGACTAAGAAATATAGGCCAAGGGGAATAAAGATATAATAGATGGGAGACTCATAGAAGTGGAAAAAGTGAAGAACTAGGAGGAATAAACAAGGTCTAAGTTTACCAAGTGTACATGTTTGAGGTGCTATATAATCATAAAATATCATATACATTTTCCCTCCCTTTAATATAGTAATTAAATTGGTAGTTTAAAAGATATAAATTCATACCTAGGTGTGTATGCACACCTTACCTTTCCATGTGCCTAACTTGAGTGATTTGTTGTTGACTAACATACAACTAAGAACATGTTATAGTATAAAATTAGTGCATATAATCTAGGTTAAAATTAATTCAAATAGATTGAAATTGAAATTGAAAGGTTTAGGAGTACAATTGTATGTCGATGTAATCACCTTGTATATTGGTAAGTTGTTTTGAAAAATATGTATCATTGTAAGGCTCTAAAACTAAGAATAGGACAAATATAGATAAATCTTTAAAGTTCATATATTAAGACAAATATACATAAATATTTAAAGTTCATATATTTAAGTACATATATACATACATGTATACACACACATATATACGCACATAAATATATACAGAGAGAGAGAGAGAGAGAGAGAGAGAGAGAGAGAGAGAGAGAGAGAGAGAGAGAGAGAGAGAGAGAGAGAGAGAGAGAGAGAGAGAGAGAGGAACATGCCCCCAACTTGGAAGCAAAAGTGAGTTTCCACATGATAATTTAGATTAGCTAAACCATGTAAGTCAATGATGCTTATAACTTGGTGAGGCTGTATTATCAAATCCAACCTAAAAAAATTGTAAGATTGAGTGATTTGATCACCTCAACCATACCAAAAAATGAACCAACTACTATAGTAAATTGGATCAATAAAATCTATAAAAGTCTATGGGGTATCAGTACAAAAATGTCTATGATATGGTAATAGTCTATAAAAGAGTTTTGGAATCTGAAATTGATTTGTATTTTTAATATTAAGCACATGTTACATATCATATGTACCTTAGATATGTCTCATGTTAAAACTATGTATAAAAATAATACCAATATATAGAATTCTACCATAACTATGAATCTTAATCATATAACTATTTGCTTTGGCCAATTAAAATAAATATGTAAGTGTGGAGAACATGCTTACAAATCATGTCCCCACTATTTATAGAGAAATATGAAAACTGATATAAGTACCACTATAGAGGACATACTTTCAAAACATGCCCCCACTATAAACTAAAGATACTGAATACTGAATAGGTGTGGAAAACATGTTTTCAAATAAATCTCCCAGTTAATATAAGAATTATGAATGTGTGGAAGCCATGCTCATATGACATGCCCCATTGAATCTAAAAATTGATATAAGTACCATATATTAAATGAGTGTAGATAACATGCTTCCAAATCATGCCCCCTCTAAATCTAGAAACTATGCCAAGTGTAGAGAATATGCCTCTATGACATACCCCCACTAATATTCCCCACTTTAAGGTGAGGTAAAAATAAGAAATAGTAGATCCTCACCTCAAAAGGATAAGACAATTTATAATATATGAATGTAACCATGTAACATATATAGGGGAACATGTCTAGGTAAATATATCATTAAAGTGCATATAAACAATGTTATCACATGTGGGCCTAAGATACATGATAAATATCATGGAAATATATAGATATTTATAGTATAATCTCAATAATCAAACACACACACACACAAGAACACTAAAAAATAAGGCAAAAAGTAATGGTCCAAGGAGATCACAAATAAGGGGCATGTGCAAATGCCACACAATTAAATGGACATGAATTAGTAATATGTCCACAAAAGGAAAGGATGACATATTAACATTTCCCTACAAAAAAAACTACATATGAAAATGTCAGTGAAATCATACATAGGAACAAGGGTTATAAGCAAAGGAGCATATTCAAATGCTTAAACAAGGAATAAATATCAATGCAAGACACTCAAAGATGTGCATAAAGTAACGAATAATCAACTAACATAAATATGTCATAGTATCCTATGGATCAAATGTATTAGGAATAAATTTCAAGTGTATAACATATGAAGTATCCTATGTAAGATATAATCATGGATAAAGGCATATGTATGTACATATGTAAGCTCAAACATGATAATGTAGAGTGATCATTGAATCATATAAGCTATGTGTATCAAGATCAAAGAAGAGGATACCCCCAATGCCCATATGACATGAGTAGAGGGAAATATCAACATCTAAAAATAGGAATGTATCATGTATCTATGTATGCCTATAACACACTCAAGTAGAAGTGTGAGACATATGTGTATGTAGGAGAAATTTAGTGTTATGATCCACACTTATAATATTTGTAATACACATAATATAACGTATATTAATAGAAGACAATAGATATTGGTGGGATAAGTTGATCAATTATTCAATATATGCAGAAATATAATAATCATCCTTAAGGTATGGCAACACCATACAATACTCCTTTAGGAAGGAACAACTCTAAAATGTCTCTTCAAGGGGAAAATCTCCAATATCCTCTTTATAATAGAATAATCAATGCTTACTTTATTCCTTTATAATTATAATCATCTCATTTATATAAACCTCTATCTAACTAATAATGGATCAGTAACCTCTTGATCCCAATGTAGGCTGAACATTACCCAGTGCACTAATTCCACAAGTTATTCCATTATCCTAATATATTGGACCCATATAACTAACTAAGGGGATGTGTACCACATGTAAAATTATCTATCAACCCATATACATTGATATATCATATCCCTAGGTACATAGCATTCCTTCCCTCCTTGACATATTTGTCCCTGAATAATAAGAAGAAACCAAATAATGAGTGTGCTTCAAATCATTGCACACTTGTCTCCAAGCTTGATCATCTAACCACCCGTATGTGATCTTGGTAGGTGATAGATTTCCAATCTTCTTTCTAAATTCCAATGTGCTAATCTTATTACATTCATGATCATAACTATATCACCTTGGCATCCATGAATAATTATTTCCCCTTTGATTCCACGTACCATATTATACTATACTACTTTGATTCCATTCATGACCATAGTAGTTATTATTTCATGCATAATCATAGTGATTTCCCCACTGGTTATATGTTCCATAGCTAATTTACAATGTTGATTCCATACATGACCATATTAGTCCTTCTTTAGCTTCCATGCATATCCATAATTATTGAAACTCTAATTTCCTATATAGCCAAAGTGCCTATTATTATAACACTCCCTCACATAGATCCATGATTTTTTCCTCTCATGATGATGTGGTTGTTTATATACATCAATTTTTCTAATTCTTTGACATTATCAACCTTTTATTCTACTTCTTCCACCTTTTGATTTGGTGGTTACTTTGTCTCTTAAGTAAATGAAGTGTTTTTCCTTGCTTGTAATATTTCTTCATCTATGTCTTCATCTGAATCTTTCACATGCTCTTCTTCACCTTTTTTAATCTCATCTTCATGATCTACCTTGATTGTTATATGTGCCTAACTAACTATGATATACTATAAAGTGACCTTTTTACTATACCAAAATTTCATGAACTTCTTTTGAACATTAATATTGATTTTTCCCAAAGTCTCTAACCATGGATATCTAAGAAACATATCCACATCATACATATCCAAAGCATAAAAATCTGAATGCAAAACATATTTTTCCATAATGAGCTTCAAATATTCAGACATCAGAATATTTTTACCATCTACTTAAACTTATTTGATATTATTTGCTTAAACATTTAGATGCTTGACCACATTCATGTTCATGAAGTTATACTTACTTATAAGGTTTATGGACACAACAACCTTGTTCTTTTGAATGCATCCATGAAACTGAAAAATTGACTCAGATTTATTTGGAGCTAAATTATTTGAACCATTATTATCCAATTCTTCTTCTTCTTTGAGATCCTCTACCTCTCTTTCTGCACCATTTGTACTCTCCTTAATATAATTATACTTGATTTATTCTTTATCATGTTCTTCCTCATTGCCATTATTTTCTTCTTCTAATTTTTCTTCATCATCTCCATTCTCTTCTTCATTAACATCATTATTTTCTTCATTTTGTTCATCCTCTTTTTCTTTTATATCCCATCGATCTAGGAATATTTTTTCCCTTTATTCCCAGGAAGAATACCTTTGTGTGAAGCTAAACTATTTAAAATAATGTTGTGTAGGCCCAAATAAAAAAAGAGAAAAGAATGTTTGACACGAAATTATTTTAGTATTATTTTCCTTAAAAAGAAGCCACCATTCTCTAGCATCAATATCATCCTCCCCTAAAAATACTTGCAACTGCATGATCTATAAAAAATTGGGTTAATGAAATACCCTAAAATGTCAAAAAATAATTCAAAATTGATCAAACAATTCCCAAATTTTTATTTTAGATTCCTCTTATGATAGTGTAACTTCAATAAAAATTTTGGGAAAAAATTCCACAAATTTTGGAATTTAGAGTGAATATATGAAAAATCATAAAATCACAATAAATCATTCAAAAAAATTAAAAAAAAATTAAATTTTGAATGTGTATCTCTTTTATGTTCATATAGTATTAATAAAAATTTCATAGATAAATAATTTCTATTCTATTTGATATGATGAAATTAGTGCTAAACCTAAACTATTAATAACTCCCTCAATACTAATAATAAGGGTTCGATTTTTTTAATGTGACTTCCTTAAAAAACTATTCATAATTATTAAAAAAATTATATAAAAATTTGCAATACTTAGAATATTTAGAACACTAGGGTTTCACCACACACAAAACTAGGGTTTCACCACACACAAATTATCCAAATCAAAGC
Organism: Torreya grandis; assembly: GCA_037957365.1. Taxonomy (NCBI): domain Eukaryota; kingdom Viridiplantae; phylum Streptophyta; class Pinopsida; order Cupressales; family Taxaceae; genus Torreya; species Torreya grandis. The sequence continues at coordinate 1,651,326 of JARHVA010003712.1, forward strand.
TCTGATACCACTTATTATGATCCATAATTATAATATTTGAAATACGTAGAATATAATGTATATCAACACAACACACTATATATTGGTGGGTCAAGATTCCCAAATATTTAGTATATGTAGAAATATAATAATCACCCTTAAGGTAGGGAAATACTATACAATACTCCTTTAGGAAAGAATAATTCCACAATGTCTCTTTGAGGGGACAACCTTGAATATCCTCTTTACAATAGAATAATCAATGCTTACTTTCTTCCTTTACAATTATAATCATCTCCTTTATATAAAACTCTATCTAACTAACAATGGATGGGTAACCTCGTAATCCCAATGTAGGCTAACCATTACCCAATGCACTAATTCCACAAGTTACTCCATTATCCTAATATATTAGACCCATATAACTAAATAAGGGGGATGTGTGCCACATGTTGACATCTACATCAACCCATATACATTAATATATCATATCCATAGGTATATAACACTAAGTATGTCATCCATCAAAATGGAACTAGCCTATATACACCAAGGATCCAATAGAACACGTAAGTGTCGAAAGTGTTTTTGGATTTTTGAAAGTTTTTTGATTTTTTGGGTATTTTTTGAAGAGGAAAGATAATCCTATGATGCCATACAATGGATGGTCATAGATATTTACCCACTATGAACATTAAAAACTTAATTTGGATCTTTTACATTATTTTCATCATGATTAGATATGTTGAAAAGGTACATGGCATGTTCCTCCTCATGTTTTGCATGTGTAGTATAAGAATTAATGCTATAATTTGAAATATGTATTAATTTAACTTGATGGGGAAAGGAAATACCTTTATAATTTTTATCAATATTTGATTCCATTTGATATAGACAAAGAGTTCCTAATGTAAGTAAATATGGAAATGTGGTATGCATAAACCAAACCCATGTTTGAATTAATTTAGGACCACAAGTAATTAGTATTAATATTTTGTCTAAGGAGTCTTTCCAACCTAACTTATTTTTTAAGTTTATTAGATTGAAACCAATTTGTTGTAACCGACTTACATTATAAGTAGTTTTAATTTGTGTAGGATCAATATTGTTATTCCAAAAATAAGCACCACCTATGTATAAGGTAATTGTTAAATATTTTTGGCTTGGATGACTTTTGTGTTGTTCACTTTAATATTGTTGTGTAAGATATGGATCTTGGATTTGTACCATGTTGATTAAAATTTATGAACTGGTCATATAAATATTATGGATACCACATTTTTGTTCATAATACTCCTTAGAAAAGTTATCTCTATCTTTTTTGTGAGGGATAAAGCTTTTGTATGTAGAGGGAGATACATTAAGTTACTTTGAATGAGTAATTATGAAGGAGGCATATATATGTATATTATTATATAAATGGGTAAATAATTTATATTGTTTATGTAATGTCATTTCCTTTAATGGGGAAAGAAGGCCTCTACTAAAGATAAATTTCAATTCCAAATATAAGGGTATAAATGTTATCTCATAAGATGTAATTTTGAATTGAATAAAATAATCTTTAAGGGACTCATCATCACTTTGTTTGAAATTGTGAAAAATTTCTAATGTAAGTTTTAGAACATTGTGGATATTGAAAACCATGAAGAATGCATATTCCAATTGTAATAAAATATTTAAGGAACCTTTTGGTAAACTATAGAACTAATTTTGAGCCTCATAAAAAATACTCATATGAAAAACTTTTAACAATTATTTATCAAATTATGCCCATTGAACAATATAATGTACATATCTAATAATGTGGTTGCATATGTATTATTGGCCATTTTAGCCCACATACCAAGTTTTTCCCACCCACTAAGTAATCTTGGTGTAGATTTCCTAAGCAAGTAATCGATTCAAATAGACTAGAGAAGCTCTAGATGGTGTAGACAAAGTAAACGGATCATGGATCTCACAAAACTTCTAAAGTAAAAAAATAATCATATGGAAAACTAGAGAGCACATGAAACTCATCTACTCTATTCACTCTATCTATATTTTGTCCAAACATTTGGCCCCAATAGCAAGAGAAGATAAACAACCATTTCAATGTTAATAGGTTTCATGCATGTGGATGAGTCAAGGAGGATCAATCATATATTCATTCTTATGGCAAGATAATTTACTTAGGAATAATTTTATGCCATTAGATCAAATGGGTTTGATACTTTTATCATTAAGGATGTCTATTAAATGTGTGGTACCTTCACAAGTTCTATGCCTCAAGTTATAGGTTTACAAAGTTGGTCAAAATATGAAAGACATCCGCACAAGTGTCAACTTTAAGGCCAAGAAAAATACACATGACCTTATTATTTATGATCTATGAGAAATTAAAAAATGTTCTCAAAAACATCGAATGATATTTCCATGAACATAAATTTTAATATTTGTGAACTAGCTATTAGGGTTCAAAAATCCTTGACAGAGATATAAGGGAAAGCACATGGCTAACAAGTGTCAAGAGCATGGGATCTTGGATCAAGTAAAAGGTTAGCATATCTAAATGACAAATAAGAATTAGAGCTTGAGGTGATGGGTCCCAAATATCCATGGTCTGTGATTGACCAAGTCTTAGGATTTGATAGTGTGCAATGGTCAAGGTTCTAAAAGAACCAAGCCAGATCACTAATTTTTAATAAAGGAATGATCTAAGATATTTGTGCAAGGGATGATCAAGTCATATGGGCTTGACTTGATGAGTTGATGAACATGGATTCAAGGGTTGACCCAAGTTGGTGGAAGAAGAAAGCTTGATACGAATTAGAATGGGACCAATTTTTGTATAGAGTGTTGTATAATCTATAGGAAAACCAATATCCTTAGGTTGGTTTTCCTATATAATTAATTTGGTTCAAGACCTAAGATAGAGTAGATGTGAAAATTTCATTTCAAGACATTCCTCAATAAGTCACCATTTAGAATAGATAGGACATGTCTCTATCAGCTCAAAAACCTAAAGACCTTGCTCCCATAATAAGATCTAGTGGAAGATCAAAAGCAGAAGGGCTCAAAAATTTGGAAAGTAGTTGGAGCATTAATTCTTAGTAAGACTATGATTTTCCACTTTTGGCAAACTCTTGTCTTCTAGTGTAATTGGCCCAATAAAAGAATGGACCAAAGGCTATCTTGGAAAATCATGAGAATATATTTCATGATGATCAATTTTGATTAGACCATAATCATGATAAAACATATTAAAAGATGAAAAATCATGGGTTATTAATAACAACAATCTTTCTAACTTATCCCCCCCTCTTTCTCTCTCTCTCTCTCTCTCTCTCTCTCTCTCTCTCTCTCTCTCACTATAAATAGAGGCTTTTGGGCCTAAGATAGATATCTTAGATTAATCATTTGACTAGTCAGATCTCTCTCTATATTTCTCTTGATTCCTTCTCTTGGTTAGACTAGAACCTACCAAGAAGGTATTTGTAACCTCTTGAAATAATAAAAGTCCATGATTTGATTTCACTATTATGGTATAGTTTGTATTTATCTCATCTAATTACTAATTCATATGCTCATACACATCATGTTTAGTGTCTTACATCTCTTGATCGAAGCCCACATGTGGATACTATGATTAGTTAGTGTCTTACTGTAGACCTTTCCTTTCATTTACCTTAGACTAGATTATTTGGTGAACCTCCACACAGATGTATAACATATAGTTGTTATCTAAACCTAGCCTCTACTATTTCATAAGTGTTCTTCAAGTAGAGCAGGGAGGATTAACCTATAATTTTGGTGCATCACCTATTAGATTTCTTAGGATCCCTCATCCCTTTATATCCCTTTTCTCATGAAGTTCTAGGCTTAGTTTTAGTTCAGGTGAGCATCAAAGAGGGAACTAACCTACTCTAGAGGTTTAGCTCCATCATGAGATACCCATAACCTGGAGTTGTTCCCATTTTACAGCTTCACTGGGGGAAGCTTAAAGAACTTTTCCCAAGGGTAAAATTTGACCCCATAATAGTTTTTAGCATGCCTGGTGGGACTAAAGTTTAAATTAATAGAAGGAATTTTGGTGTTGTTCTTCTGCATGCCAGCCTTTAGAGGCATTCTAGAAAACATCAGTGGAAACTTCAAGCATCTATTAACTAGTCTAAGTAGCCTAGGTGCCTAATCATAAGTTGATATGTACAATCATCACCCATTTGATAAAAATGCATTCATTTTTTCTCCTTCATATCAAGTTATCAATATTCATGAATTCTCCCCAAGTGGTCCTAAAGATTCAGTGTATCAACCTCATCAAAAATTTACCCCAGAGATAAGCCTTAGGGAGGTATGGCTTGATCTTGAAAAGAATTTAAGAGAGGTTGATAGGGAGGAGGAGTATTATAGGAAATAATAAGAGTTTGAACACTAAGCTTATGTTCAAGAGTAAGGTTAAGGTTTGAGGAAGAATGATTGGTTAAGAAAGACCAAGCCAAAAAAAATGACTATTAGTTGCTCTTAATAAGAGTACCAACCTTAAACCCCAATTTCCCTCTTACTCCTATTGATGCTCAAACTTGACCACCAAGTAAAACTTACCAAATCTCACCCTTATCAACTGAGGAATGTATAACCATCCCATTTTGGATCCTCTTCCATGCCAATGCCCCAACTGTGTCATACGCTCCCTCAAAAAACTTCCCTTCCCCATGCCTATTCAGGAAAAGGAGAAGATGGCTGAGCCTTATGCTTTTCCTTCATGAAAATCAATCAAGGAGGGCACAAATCAAGGAAAATAATTATTGGCCAAGGTATTCTAGGAGCTAGTACAATAAGAAATAGAGATCAAGGAGGATCTAGATGAAGTATGGTAGCATCTATACCATGACTTCATGGACCAGGTAGAGATTCTAAATCAGCTTTTGCCTCTTTCAAAACATGAACATGAACTTACTAATCAGGTTGAGGAGGTTGACCAATGTCAAGATGAATTGTCCTTTCAAGGTAGTAATGATGTCTTCAAAAATAATCAAGAATGGTCAGATTTAAAGCCATAGGGAAATGAAATTTTGAGACATAGAAGGATTAATGAGTTGTCATACGACTCCTTTCAAAGTAATCAAAGTAAGGATGATGTTGAATTTGGCATTATCTCAGATGACCAAGGGGAAACTACCTTTTAAGATGACTTAAATATTTTTTTCTAAGCCATGAAATCAACCAAACACCAATTCGAAGGAGGCATCACATGTTATGCATAATTTAGATCAAAAAATTGAGCCATCAAAAGAGGAGTTTGAAAAGGCCCTTGTAGTCCATGTTGGATCAAGTCTTGAAGAAATGAAGCAATACATCACATTTGAGACATATTTGCCTCTTTTCATTCATTCGAGAGTAGGCCAAAAGAAGTAATAGCTAGGCCTTTCAACCCAGATAACATAAGCTCCTAAAAGTGAGGTATTTCCCAACCTTGTTCATTACAAGTAAGTGATGCCAAATCCTTTCCATTTGATCTAGGTGAAAGCATTTGCCAATTTAAAATCTTGTATATAATCTAGAAGAGGTTTCATGCTTCTCTTTAAGTGATTTTATGCACATTTTCATTTAGTAGGTTAGTGGTTATTTCTTTCTTGCATTTTCTTGCATGCATTTTCCCCTCTTATTTTGGTCCTTGTTGTTTCAAGAAGAATATTACTGAGAGAGGCAACCTTGCATCACTTTCACAACCAACTCAGTTGTATAGAGGTGCCTTTATGCCTAATGGATCATACTAATAACTTGGTATGGGTTCTCAAAGCATAGCAGGCATGCTTCCCTATAATTCTCTAGAAATATTAGCCATATTTAGCCCACATACCAAGTTGTGCCCACCTACTAAGTAATCCTGATGCAAAGTTCTTGATCAAGTAATCAATTTAAATATAATAGATAAGTTTTGGATGGTTTGGATTGAGTAAAGAGATCATGGAGCTCAAAAACCTTATAAACTATAATAATAACCATATGACAAATTAGAGAGTGCATGAAACTCATCTACTCCATTCAATTCATCTATATTTTGTCCAAACATTTGGCCCCAATAGCAGGATAAGATAAATAACCATTTTAATGTTACCAAGTTTTGCACATGGATGAGTCAAGGAGGATCAATCATATGCTCATTCTTGTGCTAAGATAATCTACTAAAAAATCCTTTCAAGCCAACAGATAAAATCGGTTTTCTCTTTGTAGTATTAGGGACATGTCCTAAAAGTGTGGTGCCTTCATGAGTTTTATGACTCAAGTTACAATTTTACAAAGATGGCCAAAATATGAATGACATCCTTGTAAGTGTCAATTTTATACCTAGGCAAAATCCATATGAGCTTAAAATTGATGGTCTAAAGGACATCAAAAAATGTTTTGTTGGACATCGAATGATGTTCATGTGAATGTCAAATTTAAGCTCCATGAATTAACTGTTAGGGCTCAAAAATACTTAGTAGAGATCTAAGGGAAAGTATGTAGCCAACAAGTGTTAAGACCACAGGATTTTGGATGAAGTCAAATGGCTAATAGATCTCAATGACAAATAAGAAGTAGAGCTTGAGGTGATGGCTCCCAAAGATCCATGATCTATGATTGACTAGGTCTCAGGATCTAATGGTACATGATGGTTAAGGTGCCAAAATAACCAAGCTAGATCACTAATAGATAAAAAAAGAACAAGCTAGGATATTTATGTAAGGGATTATCAAGTTGAATGGGCCTGACTCAATAAACTGATGAACCTAGACTTGAAGATTGACCCAAGTTGGCGGAAGGAAAAATCTCAATATAGATTCAGGTGGGACTAATTTTTGGATAGAGTGATATATAATATATAAGAAAACTAATAAAATTAGATTGGTTTTCCTCTATAATTAATTCATTTCAAGACCCAAGGCATAGAGTAGATGTGAAAAGATCATTTCAAGCCATGCCTCATCAAACTACCATTTAAAATAGATAAGATGTGTCTTTAGAAGCTCAAAAACCTAGAGACCTCACTCTCATAATAATATCTATTAGAAGATGAAAAGTAGAATGGCTTAGAAATTTGGAAAGTAGTTGGAGCATTAATTCTTAAGAAGATTATGATTTTCCACTTTTGTTAAACTCTTGTCTTCTAGTGCAGTTGGCCCAAAAATAGAATGATCTAGAGGCTATCTAGGCAAATCATGAGAATCTCACTCATGATGTTCTATTTTGATTAGACTAAGAGCATGATAAAACACATCAAAATATAACATCTCATGGGTTATCAAGAACAAAAAGTGTTCTAACTATCCACTCTCTTTTCTGATATAAATAAAGGCTCTTAGGCCTAAGATAGATATCTTAGATTAATCATCTGACCAGTCAGATCTCTCTCTATATTTATCTTGATTATTTCTCTTGATTAGAATAGACCTTGCCAAGAATCAATTTATAACCTCTTAAAGTAATATAAGGTTGTGATTTGATTTCACTATTTTGGTATAGTGTGTATTTATCTCACCTAGTTACTAATTTATCTACTTATGCAAATCATGTTTAATGTCTTGCATCTCTTGATCAAGACTACATGTGGATACTATGATTAGTTAGTGTCTTAATTTAGACCTCCCTTTAATTTCCCTTAGCCTAGATCATTTGGTTAACCTCCACATAGATCTATTGTAGATACTTGTTCTCTGAACATAGCCTCTACTATTTCACTAGTGTTCTTCAGGTCAAGTAGGGAAGATCGACCTATAATTTTGGTAAATCACCTGTTAGCTTTCTTAGGAGCCCTCATCACTTTTTAACCCTTTTATTATGAATCAATACGATTGTTTCTAGTTTAGGTGAGAATCATAGAGGAACCCACCCACTCCAGAGGTTTATCCCCATTACAAGATACCCATAGCCCAGGTTTGTTCCCATTTCATAGCTTGACTGGGGGAAGCCTGAAGAAAAATTTCCCAAGGGTGCGAGTTGAGCCCATAACGTGTCCTTGTATGTCATAAAGAGAGGTAAATATAGTAATTAAAAATATTTTTAGATAATGATATTTAATTATACATTATACAAGAGGTCGATTATTGAATGAGGTGACATGTGCATTATCATTATTGAAAGCCATTTGCATTTGAAGTATACAAACTTGATTTTGAAAGTCACCAATAGTGGTCATCATAGATATTATATATTATATGGAGATAGAGATGTTTTTAATAGGTATTACCATTGGTTGTAATCTGCCACCTCTTTTGAATATAGGCATATGAATATCATCGTCCTTATGTATAACAAGTATAAGTTTATGATCACTAAATTGTGGACATTTTGGTAATGGCATGGGATTTTTAAACTTTAGTACATTTGGTATATCATTTAAATAGCTTGTACCATTTGAATAATTTGTTTTATTTTCATTTAGTAAGGGTACAATAATTTTATCTTTAGAAAAGTTTGGTAAGGGTGCATTTTTTGATATAGAATTTATTTTAAATGAAGGTAAAAAAACCATCACCCTTGAATAGAAGGATAATGTTTGGAAATGTAGGAATGTTTGGGGGTTTAATCAATTTTATTTAAGACATGTCCCCATTATTAGTTATTTGTAAATCATACACAATCTATTTATGTATTTCTAAAAAAAATTGATGATCAAATGAAGGAACCTCTTGGTCATATATACCCATTTTTTTGGTGAAATATACATTTTTAGTTGGATTTAATGGTTGGTGACTCAAGGATGTGTTTTAAAATCCCAACCCTTACCTATTTATATTGTTTTTATTAAGAGATATAGTGTGGGTTATACGTTGCTCATGTTTTCCCAATCCTTGGCCTTGGCATCCATGCTTTTACAAGTATAAAATCCCAAATGGATAAAATGGTGGTATAGGAAGTATGGCTAAAGGTTTTTTATATTTATTAAGATGGATAAAATCATCTCTTGAAGTGGTGGGAACATAGACATGATTATAGGGATAAAAACTACTACCTTGTATATTACGTGCTTTAACACTTGGAATAATGTAAGAGTAGTCAATTTGAATTCCTTACCTAAGGGTGAGTTGTATAGTTTCATAATCATAGTCATCAAAGTAATCAATATAATTCATGATAAAATATGTGAATTAAATAAATATTAGGATAACTTAGTAATAAGCATTGTAAAGGGTATGCATAGGGTTTATTATTTAAAGATCAGGTTCACCAAATGTTTGACCTTACAATGGTGTTCTAAAGTTTTTAGAGTCAGCCTTAGATTACTATTAATGGGGTATATATAAATGAAATTACACAAGGGTGATAATTAGATCTATAATAGGCCAATTCGATTCTAAACTTGGATATAAACATACACTAAATTTATTAAGCTGAGATAGTCTAAACATAAAATGTATGACTATGCTAAATATATAAATGATAAAGAAGTGATGTACTTATATTATTCTAATGATAATGTAGTTTTGGATCTAGAACATGTATAAACTAGGTGGGAAGGATATTTTGGAAAAATGATTAGATTTTGGGTCTAATTCTTCTAACTCTTTGGACAATAACATTAGCCTGGGATGGTTGTGTCAACACTACTATTTGGGTTTAACATTAGTGTTATGTGTAGAATATCTATTAAAATAGGGTTCAACCACATGAATGCTTCTAGGTTATACTTATACTTTGCTCTAGTGCATTCATATATGGGTCATGGACTTTGTAAAATGACAAAACACTAGCTTTCCATCTTCATAGTGACTTTGGAGGGAAATGGGTTAGTGGGCATATGGTGTCAAGATACCCCAAAGACCTTTTTATCAGTGGGTTATATCTAGATAGCCAATAATCTAAATAAGGGGTCAAATTGATGTAATTATCCCTTACGTGTTGGCTTGTGTGTAAATCATATAATATGTGAAAAGCAAGTATAATAGTGACCTATCTTGTAACTTAGCAAATCAAGCTCTTCGACTACTCCTTTAGTAATTCAGATATATAGATGTGTAGTACTTATGATTGGTGTGTAAATAGAGAATATTTATTCAATTTAATTTTTCATAGAGAATTTTTGATAAGTTTCCTTGGTCTCTTTGGTTTTTTTCTAGGTGAAGAATTAATGAGGGTTGATCTTGTATGTATATCAAATCCATTTGGATTAATAATTAAAATTAAATCACTTAGGCTAACCATTAAGACATGTTTCATCTATAAATTATATGAATTTAGGGCACTATACATTTACATTAGGATAATACAATAATGTTGATGCTATTGTATATCCTAGACATTAGTGTTTAAGGAACATGAAAGCTGTTAGAACCCCACTGTGTTTAACTCCAAACATGGTATTTTTTTTTCAATTTTACTTTAATAATCAAACCAAATTATTTTAAATTAAGATAATTCACTTGATATTTAACTAAATGCATATTTCATAATAAAACTAGTTATGACTCATTTAGATAATGATCAATTATCAAATTTAACAAAATTACAAATTTAATCCATCCCAAGATATATAACTACTATATAATATTTAATCTAATTGTTGAAAGTCATACAATCATATTATACAATAATAGAAACCAATATACTATTTATCAAGTAGAATAATACAATGTTTTTACATCAGATAAATAAATACATTGTTCCATGGAACCAATGAGTATCCACAAACTCATTATATATAAATTGAAATCATGTGAAAAAGTCTCTATCGGTTGTATATTAGAGGAGAGGGAGAGAATCATTAGAGTTATTTTCCACACCAACCATAATCCATATATCCCCTACACAATGCCCAACTAGGGAGTTTCATGGTTAAGAAGATGATAATGGTGTAGGTATTGAGAATTCAACTAGAACCTATGTGTTGTAAGATTCTAACTACATGAAACATATCATAAATAATTCTATTTTAAAATGACATCGTGCATACATACATATAATCAAATAGGTGAAATGATAAAGTTTAACTATAAACATTACTTTGGCCAAAGTTTTCATATAGTTTAATGATACATTAGATCAATCATAATCACACACAATCATATTTCATTTAATCTAAGTATTAGTGACTTTAAATATATGCATGCGAATATGTCTCATGATAATAATCATTAGTGTCATTAATACCATATTACTAAATAATTCATATACAATAATTCCAAGTATTTATCATATACATTGGTTTTGAATACCACAATAATTAAATAC
>JARHVA010003712.1:1665000-1672500 GCA_037957365.1 Torreya grandis
CTCCCAACCATGGATGGCTTGACCATGCTTGACAAGTAGGAGAATCAAACCTTGGTGGAGGATGGGATTATAGCCATTTAATTAATGCAATAATATAGTGATTTGAAAGGACTTTATCAAAAAGTAAGGTAGAATAATTTTCTAGCCAATGAAATGATTTAGCAACAAAAAATGGTGGGTAAATATAAGAGTGTATTTACCTTTAAGCGTCATGAAATGCGTGACTTGAATACAAATCTTGAGCTAATAACATAGTAGATAATTCTATGGAAAGCCTTTTTTATCCATCTGCATGAAATCATTTGTCCTAAAAAAACATTATAATAGCTCATTTTTTTAAATTGGTCCTTAAATGCCTTGGTACCTTCACATGACATAATAATCAATTAACTAATGAATTCCTCAGTCACATTAATTATGATGCCATAAATGGTCACTTTTCACTTATTCCAAGATGTGGTGAAGTCATGGGAAACCAATGAATTATGCTCTATGTCTCATTCAATGAACTCTATAAGATCCCCATGTTTTAGCTTTTTCTAGACATTTTTCTAGCCACAAACATCCTTACAAGAGGTGGGTTCTAATATATCTTTGTTACCTCCCATCGAGTCTATGTATATAGAGTTGAAGTGAGAAGGAGAAAGTTTTTGGATGTAATAGATTTGAAATAAGAAAGAATGGTCTAAGAAGCCCACCAAAGACTCATTATAGCAATTAATTCCCCTTCTATAGAAATAAATATAGATCAACCTAATTAAGATCCACCTGTCTGAAATAAGATCATACACATGTAGATACATGACGATTTTGGCATGCATCACTACCTTCAACTCATAAGACATTAAGAATATTAATGGGGATGTTGCTTACATTTATATTATGAATTAGTCTTGTTATGAAAACCCAACCTAAGTATATAAACTAAGATATAATTAAAACTAAATAATCCTAATTCTATGGTAAAATTAATTGACTAATCACACTCAATAGTTAATCATTTATACATGGTCCAAACATCCTTCTTTATACACAATCAACCTTCAATAAACTATACATAATCATCATATAAATTTTTATACTTGGATTTCACAAAGTCCTCTAAACACAGTTGATTCATAATGGTATATTCATAGTCATCTATAAAATTATATACATAATTGACTCAAAATAACATATTCAAAAATAACTATAATTTGTATACATAGTCGACTCAGAATAATAAATTCACAAATACCTATAATTTGTATACATAGTCAACTTCGAGTAATATATTCACAAACAACTATAATTTGTATACATATTCAATTATCTAACCTGGGTATATCTTATAACAAATTACAACTCTTTATATTGACTCAGACTTTAATATGTAAATCTTAGCCCATGAATATACATTAATATACAACTGATACCAAATTATCTTAAACTTTTGCTATAAATATATTGACTAAGACTTGTTATGTATACCAAACCATGTCCTTACATCAATACAATAGTCATATACATCCCATATAAAATAACTTAATACTATAGTATGGTATCCAACTAATTTAATCATAGTCAACAACATAACCATTTAATTGGAGTCATCACATATACATAGGCAACTCACACATAGTTAACTCATAAAGAGTCAAATAAAAAATCTAAGATAATTCAAAGGATATATACATAGTCTACTCATATACACTTGGCTGATAATCCCCAACCATTACTAATTAAAAAGAAATGAATTCCAACTAACTTAAATCTAATTAAAACCAAATCGTATACCCCAAAATCCAAACATAACCCAAGTTTAAGACAATGTCCTCAACCATATGGGTAAATGAATACAAAATCATTTTAATATATAAATTATCTAAGTAAAAATTAGTCAAGAAAATGATAAACATAAACCCTGATCAAACCCTATACCCAAAATAATGTTCAAGTTGTTTCACTAACACATAGCCATTTTAGGCACTAGTAAAATAACACACTGAACCATATAAATAAATGACACAAAAAACACATAATCATGGAATTAATCCAACCTTATAATTTTATTTCAACATCAAACCCTAAAATTCCATATTCAATTTATACATAAATCAAATCATGGATTTGATTCTATGTGGGGATTCTTACTCCCACAGGGTTGAATCCCTAATCTTTTCAAGGGTTTAAAAATTTAATACAACAATTTAAAAAAAAACCATACACATTTATTATATTTAATGTATAACCTAAATACATATTATAAGAGTAAATTCAAAGGATAAACCCTATCTCTTAGTGCCTAAAGTAATCTTTCTCCTTTGTCTACCAAAAATTTCCTTTCTTGCTTCTTCTTCTCCTCTATCTACCATGTATAACATATAAAATCCAAGAAATACCTTCTTCTTTATTGTTTTTAAATCTCTTACAAGTATTTTAAAAAATCCTAATGTCATGGTGACCCATTCTCTATCAATCCAAGAATGACTCACCATCAAACTATAAATTCCCAACGTGCTTCCCACATATACACAAGTCAACCACAAAACTAATAGACTTCTCACCATTTCCTTCCAACTTGTATTAAAACCCTCAACATGCCAATTTTTCATGGTTCAAATGACCAAGGAAACCAAAACCAAATGATGATTCTATAATTAGGGTTGACATCACAATATGTCAATTAACATAGTTATTATGTTTTAGTAATAGTTTAAATGCCTATCTATTAAACATTCAAATATCAAAGATAAATATTAATCAATCTAAGTTCCATCCTTAGTTAACCATTATGAGATCAAAACCTAAGTTACCCTAGGTAACCCTTACATCTAGTTTAGATAAAGTTTAATAAAAAATCATTATGTTATATGATCTACGATGCAATTTGTTTCCATGTCATATATATACATGTTCTAAAAATAATATTTTTTGTTAAATACAATAAGAAATCACCTATAATGGTTATGCAATTAACAAGAGTATAATCAAAACATATATACCATGTCATACCATTTAATGGAAACCACATTATAATCCATATAATAGTCACAACTAAAATTAAGACTAAATAACATCTAAACATTGATATAAACCAAATAATTAGATCCAAGCATGAATTAATCAAACATAATAGAATTGTAGAAATCATGCATTTATTTTTATATGTGGTGTGAGTTGGGTTTATTTTTGAATCTCAACATCTCCAACATGTCTATCTGCAACATCTTCCCTGATGATACTCTCCCTCCATATTTGTCTAGAGAGTAGACTTTATCCTACATCCATCTCACAAATGGAACTGGTAGTTAGCTCGTAACTATGATAATCAATACAAATGCTATTAAAGTATAATAATACTAAATAATCATAATACAAATGCATATAAAACTCATGTATAGTTACACAAATCAAATAATGAGTCATAAAAAATAATCATTTTATGTCTATCCATATATAAATACTATGAAAATAATTTACTACAATAGTAATTAAACAACATTAATCCTGGTATAAGTTTAGTGAATAAATCAGGATGTAACATTTCCCCCCTAAAAATGGTCATCATCTCGATGACACTTATTTCAAACCAAAATTTTAAAATCAAATAACATATAGTATCAAATAAATGATATTAGTAAATGCTTACACAAATAAATGTGTAAATAACCTATAAAAATAATCATAATCCTCCCAAGTGGCACTATCCTCAACATATTGGTTCCATTGCGCCTTACACTATAACACTTCCCTATTACGTAAACTAAGTTTATCAGTGTCAATTATTAAGACTAGTTCTCCTATGACCACCATGGGATCCATAACCTATAAAGCATTCCAATCTAATACATGAAAAGGATCAACTATATAATTTTTAAGATAGAACACATGAGAAATATTATGTAAGAGAGATAGAAATGCTAGCAAGGAAAGATTATATGAAATAAGTTTGATCACTTAAAAGACCTCAAAGGGTCCAAATATCTTGGTGAAATCTTCACTGATTTACCAAAATTAATCAAGCTCTTATGAGGCTTAACCCTCTGAAATACTTTATCACCAATAAAAAACTATCTTTCTATCCTTTTCAGATCAACATAGATTTTATACCTATCATTGGCTACAACCAACCTTTGTATTATTAACTTGACCCAATCCTCCATTTCTACAAGCATTTTAGGACCAAAGATGATCTTGTCTTCAAGCTTGTCCCAACTGATTAGTGTTTGACACCTCTTTCCATACAAATGGGGCCATATTTAAAGCTGATTAGTAAGAGTTATTATAAGTAAACTCTACTAGTGCAAGATACTCTTTCCACTTGTATTTATGATCCATGTAATGTATTTTAAGAAGATATTCTAGAACTTTCTTTACTCTCTCTATTTTTCCATTCATTTTTGGATGATATGCAGTGCTAAAATTCAACTTTGTACCTAAAGCTAAATTTAGAGTCAACTAAAACCTATATGTCATCCTTGGATCTTGATGCAAAATACTTTTTTTCAAAAACCCATGTAATTGGTACACCTCTTTCATGAATCTTTCCACAAGCATTAGTACATCATCAATCAAATTACCTGGTATGAAGTGTGTTAGCTTGGTTAATTTATCGACTACTACCAATATCATGTCATGTCAATTCTATGATAACAAAAAACCTTAGACAAAGTCCATACTAATTACCTATGACTTCCATTCTGATATATCATGAGGATATAATAATCCTACCAGATGCATATGTTCATCTTTCACATGTTAACACTCCAAACAATGATACACAAAATTTTTTGTATCCCTTTTAATTCATTTTTCAAAAATAAAGAGGTTTTAGCTCAACCATAAGCTTAGTCACTCTAGGATGACCTAAATAAGGGGCATTGTGAAATTCATTTAGCACTGTGCTCATCAAATTCTTTCTATTAGGTATCTACATTTTGCCATTATACCTCAATACACCATCATTATATAACTTAAATCCTTTCAACCTAGGGTATTTAGGTTCAGTTGGGTGAATATATATTTGATCCCCAAGTTATCAGTCTTGAGCTCCAAAATTTTTCCTAACAAACAATGCCTCTAAACTTGTAAAGTAAGCACAATTACCATAAGTTTTAGATCATGTGGAGCATAATTTTCCTCATATGATTTAAGCTTCCTAGACTCATATGCTAGAACTCAACCATCTTGCATAAGAACTCCTTTAAGACTATCCCAAGAAGTAACAATGATTACTGAGAATTGACCATTAGGATAGGTAACTCTTAACATAGGTGTTAATATAAGCCTCCTTTTTAACTCTTAAAAATCTTTCTTTCACTTGTCTGACCAAACAAAACTCTAATTATTTTATTGAATTGAGGTAATTAAGGTTAGCTATTTTAGAGAAACTTAGAACAAATTTCCTATAATACCCTGCTAGTCCCATAAAAATTATTACCTCATGCACATTTTTGGGTGATAGCCACTCCATTATGGCTCTTCTAATTTCTAAAACAACTAAAATTCCATCTATGGAGATAATATGTCCCAAATATTGCACTTTTATCTAGAAAAATTCATATTTGGACAACTTACCATAAAGTTTGTGATTTCTTAAATGTTACAACACAAACTCTAGATGCTATAGATTTTCTTCCTCTTTCTTAGAATAAATGAGAATATCATCCAAAAAAATTAATGCAAAGTGATCCAGATAGTCCCTAAATATACTATTCATGAATGCTACCAGAGCATTTGTTAACTTGAAAGGCAACACTATAAACTTATAGTGCCCATACTAGTTTATTTAATTTTAGGAATATCTTCTTCTCGAATCCTCAACAGGTCATATCTTTCTCAAAGATCTATCTTAAGGAAAATTGTCACCCCATGTATTTGATCAAAGAGATCATCAATGTGAGGTAACAGATACTTGTTCTTGATTGTCACTTTTTTCAACATCTTATAATAAATACATAGGCAAAGAGTATCATCCTTCTTCTTGATGAACATGACTGGTGCACCCCATGGTGACATACTTGGTCAAATCAACCCTTTAGATAACAAATCTTGTAGTTGAGCCTTCAAATCAACCAAATCTATAGTCATCATCTTGTAAGGTGCCTTAGATTGTAGTTCTAAAATAGGTATTATGTTAATTAAGAAATCAAACTCCCACATGGGTGGTAATATCGATAATTACTCTAGAAACACATATTTAAAATTTATTAAGGGTAATCCTTAATGGATTATTTATTTATTTCCTCCATATCATTTATTTTAATAATAAATGTCTGACATCCTTTCTTTTGAGCCTTATTACACTAAATTATGGAAATCTACCTAAGTTTTAACTCCCTTTTCTCACCCTAAATATGAGTCTAATTTCTAAAATCATCTTGACACTCTACCTTCTTAAGATAAAAATCTACCTTTGATTTATGCTTATGAAGCTAATTCATCCTTAAGATTACATCATATGACCCTAGTGAAGCTGGATGAAGATCTACTATAGTAATGAGTTTAAGTAACTCAATCTGAGCTTCCAAAATGACCTTTTAACTTTGACCTTGACATCATTCCCATGTTACATGGACCATGCATTTTCCATTAAACCAACTTTCCTATAAAATTGAGAAAGTACACAAGGAGAAATAAAACACTTAGTATCTCTAGTATCAATCAAAATAGAAATAAGTTGGATAGAAATATTACTTGGAACCTCAATAGGTGAAACTATAAAAATCAACTTGATTATTATTAATAACCACATAAATTCTTTGCTAAAATTTCCCTTGCTGCATAATACCCTTAGATTTTCCTTCAAAGTTTACTTGAGTACATTTCATGGCATAGTGATCACCTTCACAAATGAAACATCTACTAGATGGTCCTTTCCTTTTTGATTCTTCATTCCCCTTGAAACTAGATTTGAATCCACCTTCAGCTTTCTTACTACCTAAAAAGTTACTAAACTTAGCATTCTAGCTCCTGAATTTTGTAATTTTTGTTATTTTTCTAGTTATTATTCTTAAGAATCAGTTTAAAACCTCCAAACTTATTTTTGAAATTCCATCTAAGATGAGCAAGAGACTTTAGATTAGATTCCTACTTAACTACCTTCTCAAAGACTTGATCTATCATAAATGGCTCATGCACATCTACCTCAAATCTAATTTAGGGTTTTAATCCCATAATGAACTTTTGAATTTGAAACCTTTCATCACCTTAATATTGAGGAACATATTATAGGAGCTTAGTGAACTATTCCCAGTACTCATTCAACAAAAGATCTCCCTATTTTAGATTAAAAAAAACTATTAGCTTTTGGTCAAAATACAACTGGGGCAACCATCATGATCTAAATAAAACTATGAATTAACTCCATGTGGTGGTAGTGGAGTCAAGATTCATCTCTAGCTTCTTATTTTACCATCATATTACTACTTCTCTAACAAGTTAATACTCTCCCCAAACTACATTAGTAACTTTTGAGTAGTTCTAAATCTTGAATTACTTTTCCATTTTTATCAACCA
>JARHVA010003712.1:1680000-1730000 GCA_037957365.1 Torreya grandis
ACTCAAACTTGTGCACCTAAATTTATATATTTTTTTAATATTTGATCATCTTTGAACCTGTACTGATTATATTATATTATATTATATTTTTGTAAAGTTTAGTATTCGAAATCTTGATTATAAAACCCTACAAAGTGTTAGTATTTTGGGTTATACTAACCAAAATCCCCATAAACCAACTAAGCATTACCTACATTGTAAATAATTTGAAGTGGTCTCAAACCACATGTAGTTATTCCTTTAATGTGAGTGTGCTAAGTCATGTGGATGAAATTATTAATGCTATTTTTGCTAGACCAAAACTTGATACAAGCTTTTAGAATTAAATTTAACCTTATAAATTTTCATACTTTGTAATGGATGATGAGCTAAAAATTAACGTATACTTTGTATGTAAGCTTTGTAAAAATGAATGCTTTTCCTTAAATACCTTCAAGGGGTTTTGTATATATAGAGTTATAAATTTTGAAGTAGGGAACATGTGGCACATAAAATATGACCCAAATTAATCAATCATGTAAAACAAATGGTCATAAAGGAAACATGCCCAAAATATATTTGAAAAAATTGCTCTTAGACATTATTGAAAATTTTAGTTGTTAAGATCAAATGTTAGTGCTCATAAATTCTAGACTCATATGAAATCCAAGGGAAAATAAAATAAAAATATATAATAGGACCAGATATCCCTTTGACACAATAAAAAATCTCAAAGTAATGATATAAAATACTATGCAGTCAAATAAAGTTAAAAAAATGTCAAAATACTAAGATTAATGCACCAATAAGTTACTTATTCAAAACTTAGGACATATATATGTAAATTTACATAAAAGCATAATGAAAACAAGGATTCTACCATAATTTGGGTATATCCAAATGCCCCCTTTTAATCTAGCATTTTAGTGAAACTACAAATACTAGTTTAAAGGGAAAAAGAGTGTAAAATTGCATTAGCGATTGATAACTTACATATTTTTACCCAAAATTTCCATATTATGTATGTGTTTCTAAAAAATATGATGAATGCAATCATATGGATTGTTTCCAAATTAATTATAGTCAAACTATTAAATCAAAAAACATGTATCTAGTGGAGAGTGAGAATATTAGGGTTTATCATGCACTAATTTCATACCACCATTACTAGTCTAGTAGGAACTTTAACTTTTCCCTTTGATAAGATCATACAATTATTATATTAAATCCATCTCATTACCACCCTTAGGGTGGTGCTTCCTTATTTTAAATGTCTTCCTCTTTTGGTCTTGTAACATTTTCTACTAGTACTTCTTATAAAGTTGTAAAGAATAATGGTTCTAAAGTAAGCATAGACAAATTTTCCCAAATCTTTTCATGAGGTAATGATACTACCCTTGATGTTGTTTTAGAATTCCTTGATTCTGATCAAGCTTGAATTTTTTTAAAACAATTTACACTTGTATCTTATTTTATTGGTTATCCCTAAGCAAAGTGTTTTTTTGCTTAAGTTTAACAATGCTAACCATTATTGTGTTATTATTTCTCATGGACCTTGGTTCATTCAAAACACTTTGGTAGTGTTTTCCCACTCAACATGAAACTTTATCATCTTTGAGAATGATAATCTCAAATTCCCTATCTAGATAGAGTTCCCCAACATCCCCTTGTCTTTATGGGGTTTTATGTACCAATTAGTCAAATCCTTAGGATGTTTCATAAGGTTTGATTTGATAAATTCTATGCATCCCAATGTCAAAAGTATGTTTACATTGAGTTAAATCTCTCCAAAGACCTTAAGGATAGCATTAAAATTAAAGTTAGTGATAAGAGGATCATATAGTATGTTTTATATCAATTTTCCCAACACTTTATTCTGATACCAAATTCTAGATTAAAAAACTAGTGAATACCTATTAATGGCCAATGCAAAAGCTACCCCACCTCGCAAAACCTCTTTTGAGGTGAAAAAAATTCTTAGAGATCTACAGATAGATGGAATATAGTTTTAAACAATATAAAATCATGTTTGGTAGGCTAGGCCCTAACCATTATATATAAATTGATCAAAGGTTTGTTAGCTATCCATCAATAGTTTACACTACCCAACAAGAAATGCCACCACTAGTCAACACCCCTAAAGTTGGATATGTTTTTAATTTATCAAAGTAAAATAGATGCTTCCTAACCATCATTTCCTTATTTTAAGGCAAATTTATCAAGATTAACTGATAACCCTATGGATTTTGATCATAACATAGTTTACCACCATGAACGTAACCATTTTTCAAACCTAAATAATGGAAAATATGTTTAAAAAAAGTGGAAAAGTTTTTTTTAGGTAATTTCAAGAGAGGGAACCATCAATCCTACCTAGATAATAAATTTCATTTTTTAACCCAAGATTGATTAGAAAACCACTATGTAAACTAAGGTTGATCAATAATTATGTACTCTTGGAATGTACATAGCCTTACTGACATAACCCATAAATATATTTTTTGGGATACATGTCATTATTTTATAAATATGAAAATATAGTGTTTACAAGAAGCTAAAATCTTTAGATTGTCTTCATGTCCACCATTACAGTGATTTAGATAGGGGATATCTTCTAGATTACTAATCATGAAATTGGACTGGGGGAGTGGTAAGCTTATCTGCCCCATCCCCTTTATAAAATGTTATAAGTTGGAATTCATATCTTAATCATCATGTTATGGGAACCCTATTTTAATTTAATGGATTTGGCCTTGGTATTTATAATATTTATACATCTAATGACAAGTGGAATGGTTAGAATTTTGGCATTGGTTGGAATATTGTCTTCCTAATGCCAATTGGATCCTATATGGAAATTTCAACATGGTAGACTTTCATGATGGAAAAAGGGGTTACTCCCATTGCATTGGTATGGTGGAGAAAAAGATGCATGGTATTACATGTGAAATAAACTAACTCTCTTTAAACCTAATGACCATAGCCACCTTACATACACCTTGCCATGGTTTATGTGGTCTAATATACAACAAGGTCATGATCAAGTCATCAAGTAATGTGATATATCCATATTGATAGAGCAAAACATTTTTTATTTTAATAATAATTTTGACCATCTCATAAATGTCATTCCAGATGCTTTTATTTTAAAACACATTCCCATCAATTTTGAGATAGAATGGCTCTCTCACTCTCCAAGGGCATCCACATTATAGTTTTATTTGAACATTACTAATCTTTACCACTCATGGAGAAAACATCACATTGATAGAATATGAAATATTATTCCCTATCCCCATGGTTATCTTTGATGGATTAAATGGTGGGGTGATACCATTAGTAGGATAACTACATTTCTTCACATTTATAACAAATAAACAACTATTTTTTATTGTAAATCCCATCAGTATTCACAACATGATTATATTCATATCTCACAAGAATTAGAGATATCATAATTTATTGAGGATCTATAAATGTAAAATTCTATGTGGCGGCACAAACTCAAAGATAAAAGAGAATTTTCACGCTCAATGAGATCAAATTTGAGTAAGACTGCACTAGCTAAATAATGGAGACAAAATTTTATTTACTTTCCTCTATTCTAGATATGTGACTAATTATATAAAAGTTATTAATGAGTTTATATCTCACCTTACAAACCTTCCTAATACTTTTATAGACTTTAGTTTTCATTATTGTAATATTTTTTCCTCTGATCCTTCCTTGATAATACTTGAACACACACTCCTCTAATGCATTCAGGTTATGCCTTATAAGCTCACTAAATATTAGATAGTTTCTTGTGATCACTTGACTTTCATTTAATAAATTCAAGAGGCAAATATGTAGATGGTAGTTGGAAAAGAATATACTATTAAAGGGTTTTCCTATGAGTTCTATCAATAACTATGGGATATTATGGGCCCTGACTTAAGTAGATTTTAGTTGAAAGTTATCTAAAATAATTCCCTTGCCAAGTTTATCAATCAAAGAAACATTAAGTTTATCCCTAAGTTTAGCAATCCTTAATTCATTACTAATTGGTAGTATATTACCCTTATCAATGTATCCTAAAATTTCATTGCTAAGGATCTTCCTTTCTAAATTATGTAATTATTTCCCCTCATTATCTTCCCTACGTAAAATAGTTTTATTTACAACTGTTATATCCTTGATAATAATATTTTTGTCTAGGAGGTAATGGAATGGACTATTAAGTCTAATCATAAGGATTTGTTTATCAAGATTGATTTTGAAAAATCACATGATTTAATTGAGTGAAAATTCATTTTGCCTATGCTTAAGGCATTTAATTTTGGCTCAAAGTTTTTGAGTATAATTAGGATGAATTTTTAAGAGGCAATATCCCTTTTCACCATTAATAGTGGTTATTCTAAAAATTTTATCCTATTTTGTTCTATTCACCAAGGTTGTTCTCTAGCTTCTTCCCTCTATGTAATAGCTCCTAAAGGGATTAGTTATCTATTGTCTAATTACACTTCCAAGGGATTGATTGAAGGTATTTATTTACCCTAGTATCATAAATAAATGGTTAATGGGCACTTTTATAGAGAATCTTTCCTTGCTTTAGTTGAGGATAAAAATTATATGTCCAATGCTATGAAATGATTTGACTTATTTTGATTATCCTTTGTCTCCTCCTCTATCAAACGGAAGAAAACCCAATGCCATAGGTATTTTATATCCCCAATACCTAATTATCTCCTATATTAAAGGTGAATTTGGATTTAGTCAGGTGAGTAATTTAAATTTATTGACATACCCTTTGCTTTTCTTGTCACTCCCTTAAAACTCTAGTGTTACGTGGCTTAAAGAGTTGAGAAAACAATTAGTTTATGTATTTTTTAAACTCTCTATCAATTAGGAAAGTTTAAAATTTGATCTAAGATTTTGGTTATTATTTGTTTATTATTACTCATATTGGTCCCCCTGCAAAGCTGCATATGCCAATATTGAAATGATATTAAGGGATTTTATATGGGCTAACTCTGAAGGAACTAATGGGTTTCATTGAGTTTCCTAGGATATATGTTTTACAAAAAAATCTCTCAAAGGACTTGATATTCTAGACATTAAAGTTTTAAGGCCATGCCTTATGTGCTAAATCAATCAAACAAGCACTGGAAAGGGAGGAATCATAGAAGATTCTAATTAGAACATGTATCACTTGAGGAAAAACTATAGGAAAGGGAACTTGGAAAGGTTTAAATTTATAAACTCTTCTTATCACATGGGTCTTGATTACCATTATTGGAACTATTAAAAACCAAATTTTCACCCTATAGAAGTCAATGAGGTCTTCTCAAATTTGGGATAACATAGAACTATCTCTGCATATAGGCAAGTTACTACAAGAGATAGATCTATATATTATGGGCTAGATTCCTTGATCTAACTATTTAGGCTCTCAAATACACTAGTTCAATCACTATTGGGGGTGAAAGAGTAATAAAGAAACATAAAATTAACCTACACTAATTGAGGTCATACACCAATGATATCTCCATAAACATACTTGAAACTTGCACTATGAAGGCAAATTGCTAAAACTGATCTCAACTCAAGATTATTCTAGCATAAGTGTTTCTACATGGAGGTATATTGATATGAATTTATAGAGGTAGGTTAATAGGATGTATAATATAAAACACTTCTAATCTCTCTTCACACTTCAAAAAATGCCTAACAAATAGTTACACTTCATGAGACCTATTAGAATAAGTATTACTCACATAATGCATACAAGAGTAGAATGGAAGCAAGGAGAAACAAATCATCACTTTTCATCCAAATAGACTACTTGAAATACTTAAGAAATAATTGTAGAGACTAAACTATATTGAGAAAATTTTATTCAAAGGCCAAAAAATATGTCAAACTAGTGGGGCTTTACCATACCGATTGTGGATTGTTTACAATGCCAAAATGGATTCAATATATAGAGCATAAGAGTGGAGAGAGAAAGAGTGGCATTAAAGAGTCATAATGACAAGTGTCAAATATTAGATACTATTGAAAATATAAGAGGATGAGTTAGAAAATAAGTCATGAAGTTCTCTTAGACAAGTGTTAATGTAAAACATGACATCTTATTCAAGTTGGCATAGGGACACTTCATTGTCCTTCTTGAAACTACACTTATTGATGAGGAGTCTAATAAATAACTATAAATACATTATAAGTCATTAACATATATACCATAACTTGAGAAGGTGGAAACATGATTGGTGTTGGTCATTATACACCCATTAATTGATGACCTTCTCTTTGCCACTTGTCATTCACTTTCTTACAGTCACTCACTAGCCTTTTAGGCCTAGAATCTCACACTTATCACTTATTTGAGTTTCACATACTCAAATAGATTCATTTCAAAGATTTGAGACAACTCATCAAGACTTATTTGTCTTATGTTCTATCCTATAGGCCTCAAAAGAACTCAAAACCACATTTCTCATCTTCAACTTGGTAGCCACTTTCTTTCTCATTATTCTATCCAAGAATGTCTAAAATAAGTAGTTTATTATAGGGATTTCCATGAATAAATAGGGTGATAATAGGGTATTAGTAGTTAAAACACATATCCACAAACCTTCTACCATGGTTTTCACTCATTTGTTCCCTTTTGTACCTTTAAATCACCACAAAACTTTTAAAAAACATAAATTTGACCTATCTATACAAGTGATGTTATGAAACAAATGAGTGGTATGGATCATATGAGAGTGGTAAGTAGGTTCAAATCATCTTCTAGGCCAATGTACCCTTTCTATATGCATTTATATTCATATTTTCTTCATTATACTCTTATGAAGGTTTTAGGTCATTTAGGTTCTTAACAATGACTCATAAAGGTTAAGACCTTAATAATCAAAATAATACCATTTATTTCAAGTATATGACCCTTATAAAATCTTCATAAGTTTTTAATACCCCATGGATATTGTTCGTATAGATGTGAGTGAAAAAAGTTGGCTCTCAAGTTCTTACTATGCATTATGGATACCCCTAAGACAAATTGAGGCCAAAAATGCCCAATTTGAGTTTTCTTATGCAAAAAACTAAGTCTAATTGGGTCTTTATTATCCCATAAGGTATCTCACATTATTTTTGTAGATCACATGATCTTATGAATTAACTTTATAAGCTTGATAGTCATGTCTAGTTCTTAGGCCTAGTAGGCATAAACTAGTTTTTTGAGCATGTGGTCACTTATGAGTAGTAAAAATGACTTTAGTAAATCCTAAAAACTTTTTTACCTCTAATTAAACTCTAAAAATCATATTTAAACCCTCTCTAACTCTCAATTTCATCTTTTCACCATGGATGCACTAGGTCTGTAGGTTGCATTACTTGTGGAGTGCCTATGGTATGATACAAAACAATGAGAACTTACATTATTAGTCTAACAAAAAAATAAAATATAGGTATATTTAAATCCATTGTGACATTATGTACCATGTTTCAAAACTTAATCATGCTTCAATAGGTCTCAACATCAAATTATCTCATGACTAGCTTCTAGGCTTGTGACTGTGTGTAGGGTTTTGATAAGGCTTAAGAACCTTTAGATATAACTATCTCTATTAATAATTTACTATAGGAATCAAATGGAAGTGTGATGTTATTGATTTTATATTAATTTATATGTGGTCATTCCATCATACACCTCTACCTACCAACCAAGCCTATATCTTTCATTAGCTTAGGTTAGTCTGAGTATGAGTCAAATTGTAAGTATTCATTAGAGAAATCAAAATATTCCTATAGGTGATGATACCTATTTGAGCATTGTGTTTTATGATTTTTTTTCTCATCAAGTCAATATGACCATCTCACACCTAAATAGTCTCATTTATACCTTGATACCATGCTCTCATCCCTCTATCATCAATGCACTAGGTATTACTTTCAAGTTGTAGTGTTCCAAATTGATCTTGGCTTAATGGCACTATAGTTTTTTAAGTATTTTATTTAAATTTTTTATGATTTCAAACCTCACTCACCATAATTATCTCTTGATCTATAAACCTTATTTGAGATAAGATGCTACCTATAGGTCTAGGCCATAATAATGAAACCATTAGGCTTACCTAGACCTCATAGAACTCCATAATTAGGTGACACTATATAGAGAAAAATCTCTTTTTGGAGAAGTTAAGTTAAACACCCATTTTGTAACTTTTATTCAACTTTGTGAACATATATCTCATGTGTTTGATATTTAACCCAATCTCAAACTGTCACCCTTTCAATCTTATCAACATAAACCTTCAATGGAGAAACTAACTACCATGCTCTATGAGGTTTTAAACAAATGTATTAGCCTTGAACTGAAGCCACTCACAAGAGAATAATATCTACAAGTGTGAAAACACTATTCTCATCTTTTAATAATGTTCACTTCTATCATAAGAGAGTGATCCTACCTATCTTCCATGGTCACACATGCCAAACTAATTGAAATCAACATGAAAAGGATGAACAATCTCTTAAATTCTACATACACCACTTGGTTGACATAGACCAATTTCCAAAATGCAGATAAATGAGAAAAACTAAGCCATTAGGATTACACATACATTTTAAAGGTGATAAAACTATTAATGATTATTAATATAGTACAAACCACTAATCTTAAAACCATGACCATGAAATGGAATGTCATAAGGACTAATAATATCCACCAAGTGCACTCACCCCAACTCCTCTTTTCCTATTCATACCAAGTGAAAATGTTGACCAATTTTTACCTATCTAAGAGAGTGATATGGGAGAGAAACTAGATTTTATCCATTTTAGATCTATTGAATCCACTTAAGCCTAAAAATGAGATGTGGAAATCTCAAGACATATTATTTAAGCATCCACACATGATAGATGAGTCACCTTAGTTCATATAACATCTAAAACTACCCTTTTTGTAGGTAATCTTGTATTTATGTTGAACCTAAAACATTTAAATTTTAAAACTATCTCTAACACTTCCCTAACATGTGGTATGTTATCCTTGTCTTTGAAATTTGTCCTTATGATGATATTTATGTACATCTCCTTAAACTGACCAAAAGGTGGCATAAAAGGACAAAAAGAAAATGGATAAATGTGGCAAAGATAAAAACATATTATGTGACCCTCAAACTATGACTTGAACTCATTTAGGACCTTGGTGACCATATTAAAACCTAAAAGGACCTTATGAAAAGTTTTAATATCTATGGGGGTTAACTTAATTTGACCTAAGGTAAAATTTGGTTAACATTTTGGTGATTTCTAGGGGTAGCATGCCTACTATGCTAAGGACCAGTTGCCTTCTCCTATCCTTGGGAAATGGAGTCACTCATATGATATAATTGACACTAATATGAATTTGAAAAAGACCTAATAATCACACCACTACACAAGAAACAAACATACAAAACCAAAAAATAAGAAACACACACATGTGCTCTCTAAGGACTTAGGGAAAAACACAAAAAATTGACACTAATTAATGTGTCTAACACTTATTGAAAACATACACCTATCCTAATTTATACAAGACCTCAAAAAACTTGAGTTGAAGATCAAATCTTCATTAATTCAACCAAGGTCAAAGATAATGCTTCTAGATTCACTACTGCTCCATGAAAATGAACCATCATAGAATGAATGTTTATCAATGAGAACTAGCTTATGGATGTAATCAAATGAATTACCAATGTTGGAACTTTTTCTAACTACAAATGTATCACTTGAAGCTCTCATGAACACTCCATCTAGCTTTCCAAGGGGCCTGTTTAAATTTTTAGTTTACTTGATGTTTGTCATGTCCACTTAGCACTCCTTAATTTGATAATTGGGAATCATGATATCCTTCCCAACTTTAAATTTATTTGATTCATGATATGTCTATTGTTAGGAGTCATCAAGGCTATCTCCTTATTTATCAAACACTTCATAATTTATAAAAATTGTTTTTTGCTTGGTAGACACCTCATGCTCTTGCTTGTAGTCATTAGATACATTATTGACCTCATCATCAGGTTTGTATTCCTTTTGAAGAGTTTTAGACCTACTTACCTCCTCAAAATAATGAAATATAGGATTAAATTATTTCCACATATCATCTACTTCTTCTTAAAGTTTATGCTCATGAACATCCTCCTCTTTGGCAAGTAGAACTGAATGCTCACTAAGATTGTCATGCTTTATCATAGTTGGGATATGAACATCATCATCCATGTGTAAAAGTTAGCTAACCCATGCATCCTTTACCTCAAGAGATCCATCACATTATTCATGAAAGATGTATGTACCAATACTAATTTCTTCAATATACTCATATGGATCTAATCCATAATACTCTACTCCCCATTCATCAAGGTACAAGTTAGCTATGCCATTAAAAAGGGTTAGAGGTTCTTGATCACTAAGGTGATCTTCTTCTTCACCGATATTGTAATTCATGTTAGATGTAAGAGACACATATGGATCTACATGAAACCTAGATAAAGGTTTAAATTTTATTGATACTTTAGCACTATACTTAGTCCTAAATGCCATATAGGACCAATCTAAAGTCAATTATCCTCTAATATTAATAGTAAACTCTCTTAACAATCAAAGGGATAAGTGAGGTGGCACATCCAAAACCATAACATATTGAGTAATGGTGAAAGTAGGACAAACATGAAGAAAAAGTTGTAAACCTTTGATTATGCTAATTGTCTTAGATGCTAGCCCATTCAATTATATCTCTCCCTTGGAATGAGTCTAATACTTCAAGTTCAACCTATCAACTATTTACTTGGGCATAACTGAAGTAATTGCTCTACTATGAATAAAAAATTTATGTAATAAAGTATATACAATGATGATGGAGAGAAAAAATGGAGAAGTTTTGTCTACTTTCTCATTTTTTTTAATTATCCTTCAGTAGGCTTCAATGTGTTTGTCAAGGTTGCCTCTTTCCAACTAGGCTACTTGGTTGCCAAACTAAGTTTGGACAGATCTTCTTGGAGCAAGTTTTCTTATCTATGTATTGAAAGTATATCCCACATTTATACATTCACATGATCCTTTTTCATATGCTCTATAATGTTATTGAAAGAGATACTAACCTTAACTTTTACACTAGTAGGAATGGTACTGCCTATAACTTGAGAATTTTGAGGTGTGAAAGATCCCTTAACATTCTAAATTCTATGATCTACTTGTGCATTTGATACTATATCATACATACCTACCATTTGATATGTTTGAACACTCATTGATGAACGATTACCAAGCCCTTGAATCTTTTTAATTACCTTTTTCTCTGCCCTTGTTTTTGCATCTATAGGACTGGAGTCTTTAGTTGATTTCCCTTGATAATTCATAACACATGAGTCATCTTGATACCAATTGAATCAAGTAGATCCCACTCAAGCAATATTTCCATTATTATCTCCTCTATTAGGTACCTCATTTTTAGTCATGGCTGGCATTACTCCCAAATTTTCCATGAAGGCTTGATTGAAGGACTCATTAGCATAGGAAGATGGATCATGATATTGATGCCACGGAGGCTGAACCTTATAATATTAAGCAAGGTTATTTTGAGTAGGAACTAATGATTTTTATGTGGAATTAATATTGGGATTATAACCATTATATGACTTTAAATTGAACTAACTTCCATTGGCCTTGAAGATGACCTTGAAATGGTGGTCTATTGCCTTGATAATTTGGATAGGACTGATTATGCTGATAGTGGCTTTGGAAAGGTCTCACTTTATACTATTATATGATCCTTTTGAGGCCTAAAATATCTTTCTCAAGAGCCTTCATTATTTCTACCTCATTATATTTACTTGACTGGCTAAGGGAGACTAGCTTATGTTTTTGTGTAGGGATGGGAGCAACAACAAGTGTAGGAGTTTGAAAATCAAGGAATAAAGGCATGTTAGGTCTTGGGGCTATCTTCCCATATTGAATCAAATAATTCTCAATCCTAATGGAAATTTCAAAGGCATTAGGAAATGTGTTACCTCTTATAGATTATACCATCATAGAAATATCATTATCAAAATCATTAATATATTAAAGGAAAGCATGATGTGTATTAGGTCTTACCAATATTGGGATTATATCACATCTCTTATAAAACCTTGTTATTAAGTATTGATTAACTTATTGAGGTCATCTCTTTATGTTGGTTAGTTTCTCAGTCAATGACAAGTTGTCAATCTTATCCTCAAACCTTCTCCTCAAAGCATCACCCAATTCATCCCATGTGGTGATAGATTCAAGAGCCAAAGTACCATACTAATACGGATATTTACCTTTTAAAGAGACAAATAAAAACCTAATTGTTATGTTATCCTCAATGATGTGATGTATGTTGTAGAAGTTAATAATGCCTCTAATATGTTCAATAGCAGTAATGGCAGTCTCACCATTATATAAAGGGACACTTTTGAGGGAAAATATGGGAATGCCATCATAATGGGAAAGTATTATAGGTATATATCCATTGAGGGAAACAAAAGGTAGGTTCTTTTCCATTATATATTTATGACTTTTCTAGAGTGTGCCAACCAATTTTTTTTTATAGGTCTATGAGCAAGGTATGATCTCTTTGGGTAAGGATGGATGTTAGAAAATCTATATACTTTCATTGAATAGTATGGAAGCTATTTGAAATCAAAATGAATGCCCTTAGTATGAGATATTGTGCTTACCTTAGGTATGAAATAATGTATTAGTTTGCCACCAAGATTCAATTTTGGGAGTCACCATATATTATAAGAAGTAAACTATTACAGTATCTTGTTATTAAGACCAACATCCACCTTGAACAACCTTCTTGGACTTCATGTCCCACTAGGCATGCCATAATTGTTATAGCCCAAATTTTTACCCTAAATAAGTTAATGAGGCATTCTCAAATTTATGATAACATGGAATTATATCTGTATATATGCAGGTTTCTACAAGAGATATATCTATAGATTATGTACTAGATCCATTGATCTAACTATTTAGGCTCTCAAATACACTAGTATAATCACTATTGGGGGTGAAAAAGGAAGAAGGAAACATAAAATTAACCTACACTAATAGAGGTGATACACAAAGGATATCTCGAAAAACATAATTAAAACTTGCACTATGAAGGAAAATTACTAAAATTGATCTCAACTCAAGATTCTTCTAACATAAGTGCTTATACATGGAGGAAGATTGATATGAATTTATAGAGGTGGGTGAATAGGAGGTCTAATCTCAGACACTACTAATCTTTCTTAACACTTCAAAAAACACATAACAAATAGTTACACTTCATAAGACCTATTAGAAGAAGTATGATTCACATAATGCATAAAAGAGTAGAATAGAAACAAGGATAAATAATAATAACTTTTCATTCAAATAGACTAATTTACATACTTAGGAAATAATTGTAGAGATTAAACTAGATTGAGAAAACTTTATTCAAAGGCAAAAATATGTCAAATTAGCAAGGCTTAGCCATACCAATTATGGATTATTTACAATGCTAAAATGGCTTCAATATATAGAGCATAAGAGAGGAGAGAGAAAGAGTGATGTTGAAGAGTCACAATGACAAGTGTCAAGTAATAAATACCAATTATAATGTAAGATGAAGAGTTAGAAAACAATTCATGAAGTTATTTTGGACAAGTGTCAATCCGAAACATGATATCTTCTTCAAGTTGGCATAGGGACACTTCATTGTTCTTCTTAAAACTACCCTTCTTGATGAAGTGTCCACTAATTTCATAGAAGTGCCTTAGAAGTCATTAAAACATATATCTTGACTTGAGAAGGTGGAAAAATGATTGGTTTTGGTCATTATACACTCATTAACTAATGACCTTCTCTTTTCAACTTGTCATTCACATTCTTGTAGTCACTCACTAGCCTTTTAGGCCTAGACTCTCACACTTGTCACTTAGGTGAGTTTTAGATAATCAAAGATATTAATTTTAGAGATTTTAAACACCTAATCAAGACTTATTTGTCTTATATTCTATATTATATGCCTCAAACACAAAACCATGCTTCTCATCTTCAACTTGGCAGCCACCTTCTTTCTCATTATTCTATCAGAGATTGCCTACAACAATTAATTTAACATAGGGGTATCCATGCATAACTATGGTGAGAATGGGATATGAGGAGTTATAAAACATATAAACATAGATTATACCATATTTTTCACTCATATTTTCCCTTATATACCTTCTAATTACCAAAAACCTTGTATAAAACATAGAATTTGACCTATCTTTACAAGAGATGGTATAAAACAACTGAGTAAAATGGAGCCTAGGAGAGTACCAAGTAGGTCAAAATCATATTATATGCCAATTTACACGCATTTATATTCATCTTTTATTCATCAAGCTCTTATGAGGGTTGTAAGAGGGTTTTAGATCATTTAGGTTCTTAACAATGATTCATAAAGGTTAATCCCTTAACCATAGAAATAATGCCATTGATTTCAATTAAAGGACCCCTATCAACTATCCCCAAGTGATAAAGACCCAATGCATATTGTCTGTATAGATGTGAATGAAATAAGTTGGCTCTCGAGTTCCTACTATGCATTATAGACACCCCTGAAATGAATTGAGGCCAAAAATGGCCAATTTGAGTTGTCTTATGCAAACCACTGAGTATCATGGAATATCCATTATCCCATGAATGTTATCAAATTTTTTGGGGAGATCACATGATCATATGAGTGAAGTTTAGAAGCCTAGTGATCATGTCTAGTTCTTAGGCCTAATAGGCATATACTAGTTTTTTGAGCATGTGGTCACTTATGAGTAGTCACAGTGACTATATGACCTCATAAATTTTTTTTTACCTCCAATTAAACATTACACATCATCTTTATAACCTCTTTAACCCTCCATTTCATATTTTCACCATGGATGCACTAGGTCTGTAGGTTGTATTACTTGTGGAGTGCCTCTGATTTGAGACAAAAAATGAGCACTTCCACTATTAGTCTAACCTAAAAAATAACATGGAAGTATATTTAAAATCATGGTGACATTTTTTTTTTATCAATTTTTAAACCATGACCATCCTTCAAGGGGTCTCAACATCAAATTATCTCATGACTAGCATCTAGGCTTGTGACTATGTGTAGGGTTTTGATAAGGCTTAAGAACCTTTAACTATGACTATCTCTATTCATCCTTTCTTTTGGGAATCACATGGAAGTGTGATGTTATAATTTAAGAGTGATTTATACATTTACTTTCCATCCTACACCTCTACTTACCAACCAATCTTGCATCTTTCATTAGCTTAGGCTAGTATAAGTATGAGTCAAACTAGAGAAATAAAAAGATTCCTGTAGCTGATGATACCTATTTGAGAATTATGTTTCATGATTTTGGTTTCTCCTCAGGTCACTAGGACCATATCACACATAAATGGGCTCATTTCTTCCTTAAGACCTTGCTCTCATCCCTCCACCATTAATACACTAGGTGTTACTAGCAAGTTGTAGTGTTTTAGGCCAATCTTGGCACAATGGCTCTGTATTTGTATTTTTAGTAGAAAATTTAATGATTTGAAACCATACCCACCATAATTATCTCTTGATATAGTAACCTTATCTAAGTTAATATGATACCTCTAGGCATAGGCTACAATAATGAAACCATTTCACTTACCTATACCTCATAGACCTCCATCATGAGGTGACACTGTATAAAGCAAAATCTCTTTTCAGATAAGTTAATGTAAACACCCATTTTGTAACTTTTATTCAAATTTATGAACATAGATCTCAGATGTTTGACATTTAACCCAATCTTGGACTGTCACCCTTAAAATATTCTCAACATAAACCTTTAATGGAGAAACTAACTACCAAGATCTGTGAGGTTGAAAATAAATGTATTAGCCTTGACCTAAAGCCATTCATAAGAGAATAAACTCTACAAATGTGAAAACATTGTTCTCATCTTTCAATTATTTTTAATTATAGTAAAAGAGAGTGATGTTTCCTATCTTCCATGGTCACACCTATCAAACTAGTTTAAGTTGACATGAAAATAATGAACATGTTATGCAAGTTTACATACACCACTTGGTTCACATAGAGCAATTTCCAAAATGCAAACATATGAGAAAAACTGAGCCATTGGGATTGCATAGGTAGTTTATAGATGCTAAAAATATTAATTATTATTCATATAATATAGAACACTAATCCTAAAACCATGACCATGAAATAAAAGTTCATAAGGATTACTAATATCCACCAAATTCACTTACTCCAACTCCTCTTCTGTTTTCCATACCAAGTGAAAACTGTTAACACTTTTTGACCTATCCAAGAGAGTGATAGGAGAGATAAATTAGTTTTTATCCATTTTGGATATGTTGAAGCCACCTGAGATTGAAATTGACCTATGGGGATCTTAAGACACCTTATTTAATAATTCACATGTTCCAAATGAGTCATCTCAATCTGTACAACACCCTTTTTATAGGTGATCTTCTTATATTTACTTTAAACTTACAACATATTAGTTTTAAAATTATCTCTAACACTTCCCTAACATGTGGTACATTATCATACTCTTTAAAAATTTTCATTTTGATGATATTTATGTACAACTCCTTAAAATAACCAAAAGGTGGCACAAAAAGACATGAAGAAAATAGACAAATGTGACAAAGATAAAAACATATTATGTGGCCCTCAAACTATGACTTGACCTTATTTAGTACCTTGGTGACCATATTCAAACCTAGAAAGATGCTATGAAAAGTTTAAATATGCAGAGGGGTTGATTTAATTTGACCTAGGGTAAAATTTGGTCAATAGGAACATTTGTTTCTAGGAGCATTTAGAAATCTTAGGAACTCCTTAAAAGACACTTGTAGTGGGATGTAAATGGTTTTAGATTTAGCCTCTCTCTCAAATCACACTTCCAATTCAGGTATCCCATTATTACTTATCATGAGGTTAATTTTTTTTTATTCTTTGGATAAAGAGTATGTAACCTTTTAGAAAAAGACATCAAGGTTATTTTGGACCTCTTTTGCAAGCAAACTAGAGATTGGATCTTAGGAATATCGTAGAATTCAATATAACTTGTATAAAATATACCATGAATATATTTTGTAAATTCATAAATCTCTAACTAAATTTCATCTTCATAAAATTGGAGTTCAATGTTAAGCTAGATGGTGGGCTAATTGGAATTGGCATGTTAAAATACCATTCCTATGATATAAACCCTAGTTAGGTTATCAAATTATTTCCCCCCAACACTTAGTTAAGGATCTTAATGGTAGGTGGAGAGTCAATTCCTATGAATAGGTATGAAAAATAAGGTTTTAATGTGTGTATAATATGCTATTATTGATCCCAAGTAGGCCACTTCCTTTGATGCATTACTCACCATGTACTTCTTATGGGCACTCAACTTGTACCATAGGAATGACTCACCCTCTTTGTTCAATTTTAAATAACATAGATACCTAAAATCATATGTTTTGGTTTTGTAAACATGCCTAATTAGCCTAGATTTGGTTCACATCCTCTTCAAACCCTTCCATCCAAAAATGTTTACCTAGAAGATAATGTTGTTAGGGTATTCAATCATGATTCTTGCATGATTCACAAAGATTTGGCATATTTTTTGAGGTTCGATTATTTTTAATCATATAAGAACATAAATAATTCAATATTTTCTCATGTTACTCTAAAATATTATTTCCATACTTCTAACATGGTTAATTTATTATCTAATGTTATTCTTTAGATTTGAACAAGAAGAGAAGGTGCATTTGGAGGTTAAGCACCTCCAAACATTATTGGTTCATTAAGAGAATTACCCATGTGTTATTACTTAGGTTCCTCCGAAATATCCTCATCATAAATCACTCCCATAGGACTCATGATTTTAGGAAGAGGGTAAGATTGTCCTCCTAGAGTAGATGATAAAGTGGATCTCCTTAGACCTTTCCTCCACCAACAATGAGTCCTACTACCATTGGTGGGTTTGGTTGGTCAACACCATCATAGGGAAAGTTTACTTAGCTTGTATTTTCTATCTCTCCACCCAAGTAACTTGATGATAAATATAAATATAATGACAATGATGGTTGATAAACCCTAGATAGAGGTAGTAGACCCACCTAGTGGAAGTGGCTAGGGTGACAAAGTGGATGATCTGGCACCTCCTCCTCCACTCTTGCTTGTGGTTGATATTCATGATTAATTTTATTCTTGTTTATTTTATGTTGAATTTTTTTTGGTTGAAAATATTTATAATCTAATTTTTTTAGATGCTTCTCAACATTGGCTGATATAACTTCTGGGAGTGTGATTTTCCACTCACCTTTTTTTTACAATTAACACTGTTTACTAAATTTTTATTAATATAAATGATAATCTCTACAATTAAAAAATAAATAGAAAGATATTCAAAGAACAAATACACATGTATGAATGCAATAATATGTCACTCATGGAGTATGCTCATGATTGAAAGAGTGGAGATGTCATGAGTCATCAATTGACTTAATCTAATAGAGAATGGTGATTTTAGTCTTGTTCATATATTGTCTATAAAAATGGACAAGATTTTGATATATTTTTTGAGTAATTTCTAGGCAATTGATTGTCAATAAACCTTAACCACACCACTTAAGTAAATAATCTTATACCCCAATATCTTAAGGTAGGGGCCATATATGGTCTCACTTTGAGTAGTTCTAAGGTTATTTAGTGTCACTAAATCTCAACTGAATTATCATAGTATAAAAGATTTTTTTTTTGTATATGGACTTATAGATTCAAGGATGTTGACTTCTAGGTATCAACAAATATGTTTGAAAATAGAAATGCAATACTGTGTATGTGCATAAATAATGTTTATACCCCATGATCAATGCCAACATGTGTTATGGGGTGACATGATTTTCCATCCAATCTAATAAATG
Organism: Torreya grandis; assembly: GCA_037957365.1. Taxonomy (NCBI): domain Eukaryota; kingdom Viridiplantae; phylum Streptophyta; class Pinopsida; order Cupressales; family Taxaceae; genus Torreya; species Torreya grandis. Next base: position 1,698,973 of record JARHVA010003712.1, read on the forward strand.
CTTAATTATGTAATGTGTATGACATATGCATAATATATACCCCAATTTCTCTAAATCTATAACTTGTATGTATTTGTATTCTGATTATGACTTGATTTGAAACAAATAACTCAATGTGAAAGACTGTAATAATATGAATAATTACACCAAGCTAATAAATTGTACCAAGATATATAATTATATATTTTAAAATAAATGACCTAATTTGAATAATTTTACCAATCTAAAAAACTATATCAATCTAAATAATTATACCAATCTAAATAAGTTGTATGAAATGTTGAAAAGCCCACTGTATGCCTCATTTTGATAAGAGGCATGAGACTATTGAAATAATCATGAAAAAATATGTATACACATAAATAGTAGTAATAATTTGGGAAGTGTATGTAGTGACACATGACCCATGTGAAATCGACAAGGTAATGTGCTTATAAACTTGCTACTTGAGTTTGAATATTTTTAGAATCATGTATTGATTAGGTCTAGAATAATTTGTATTTGAATTGATTAGCATATTTTTGACTTATAATTTTATCTTGACATTATTATTAAATTTGACTATAATATACATTTGAAATTCTTGGCATGATTTCTTTGCTCATTGAATGACATTAATAATTATTGTAGGTAATATGAATAGATATCACAATGGATCCCATTGTAATAGAATTAGGGCCAGAGTTTGTATAAGGAGTGTATATTCAAAAATTTTACTTTGATATTGTGTCATAAATGTTCACAGAAATGTAATAATATGGAATAAAATATTTTGTGTATTCTATCACAACTAAATTGGCATTAATTACATATATATTGAGATATCACATATACAATATCAGGAAACATTACTTTGAAAAATTGAGTTTTGTGGTTGATAGCCTAAAGTCACATGATATAAATAAGTTGAATTTTTAGTATTTTTAAAATTCACAAACCATTGCTAATTGTAATTTTTTCTCTGAGATATCATAATGCCTATATGATGAGACATAAAACCAAATCAGTTTGAGTGAATGGATAGTGCTTTGTAAGTGAACTAGTTATTATACCTAGTATGTTTGAAAATCTCATATTTCTAAGATATTTTTAGCATTTCTATCTTTTTTAAATTCATCATTTTTAGGTTTTTTTATATATTTTAAATACTTGATATAAGTGTCATTTATTGGAAGGTAGTGTCTAAGCCTTAAAAAATTGTCATGAATAATGATGATATCGTCTGACCCTAGGGTCTAGTTTATGATGATATTATCTAAGTATTAAAGATAATTAATATATCATATGGAAATGTATATTTTTAATTTGTATGTCTTATTTTTGTTGAATTTGAAATTATTTTTGCTTTCAATTTTAAAAAGAGATATGCACATTCATGAGTTTCATTATGGAAGACATATAGATATTGTGCAGAGATTAAATCTCAATTTTTTGATTAGTATATAGTGGATAGATTTGGTTTGGGCCATGATAATTATCTTGGTGATATACCCTATGATATTAATTTGATTATTTAATTTTAAAATAGGTGGGATGTGGATACTTGTACCTTTTATCTTCCTATAGGGGATATTACAATCACATTGGAGGATGTTTTGCATATTCTCATATTACCAATGGTGACACCCATGAAGTGGTTAAAACATAGAGGAAATGGACCACAGTAGATGTGCCCATAATTGCATGAATAAATAAACCAAATAAACCCACTATAGATATGGTTATAATACCATTTTTTGTCAGATATTATCTTGTTTGATGTGTTGTGAGTGTGAAATACTTATGTGTTATATTTGCATCATGCATGGAAATGGATAGGGGTGCAACATATATATCTTATCACATCCATCATTTGGTTTGAGAAAATGTAGAATATAACATAATATATTTATGGGGGCATACCATGTTGGCACATTTATATAGGGAATTATACAAATTCAATTGAGAGGGTCATGTTGGGGGTATTATCTCAACCATTTTAATGAATTTCTAGGCTTATGAAAACATTATTGTATTATGACTGATTGGAGGTCCTCATGTCAATTTGGCACATACAAAGACCTATGTTTATCAATGGTTTTGTAATAGATATATGGGCTAGATTAACATAGAGTCTCATATCATTATTAATTGATTGGTTCCTATTGATACATTATGGAGATATACAAAGGTTTTATGGGCTAGGCTGAGGATCCCACAAAGTTAAAGTAGATATGAGTTAGTGTATGGTAGCATGGTTTATTTTAAGATGTGTTTTATCAATTTTAGTATGAGTAGGTCACCCATTAGTTTGACATTAGACAAGATGTACCCTTAGTTTTAAATCCATTTATATGGTTAGAGAGGGACATGTATGCATTAGGAAATGCAATAGATCTATAAATCAATCCTAGATCAAAAAGGATAAATACTAGTTACATTTTTGATTATGGATACTTTATATATTCAAGGTCATGATCAAGATGGATTTACTATACCTAGACAAGGGATCTCTTACCATAATAAATTCACTAGTAAGGTTCAAAAGAGTCTAGTCAAGCAAAACTATACAATAACCCTAACTACATGCTATGTTTTCACATTCACTAAATTAATAACAATTAAAGCAAAATAGAATCTAGACAAGGAATCTATTACCATAATAAATTCACTAGGGAAGGTTCAAAAGAGTCTAGTCAAACAAAACCATATAATAACCCTAACTACATCCTATGTTTTCATGTTCACTAAACTAATAACAAGTAAAGCAAAATATAATCTAGCACTCACCAAAGCTTGTGGCATAAGGTGGGGCTAATAAACATGAAAAGTAAACATGCATAGAATACATATACTCATATCAATATATACATAATCATAATGAATTGGAGAGAAGTATAAATTCATCTATATCTATCTTATAAAGGAGGAAAAAAGTTAGGAATACTTACCTTTGAAGCCAAACTTGTTGAGCCTCAATCTCTCCCCTGGCCAAGGTGATTCACAAGAAGTTATGATGGTAAATCAAATCTAGGATACATAACCTATAAATTCATCCAAAAGACTTCTCCACAAGAAAATATCTATACCTCTAAATTAATTATTAAACCCTAATCTATGATCCTCAATTAGAATTATGGATAAACATATGCACAATATATATCTCTTCTTCTTTTCTTCTCTAATAAATGATGAAATGGATGTGTTTATATAGGATAATCTAACCCTAGTCCTTTCCAAAAGTTTAGGTGATAGAGCAATACCAATAAAATATTTATTTTTAGTTAATAAAAATAAGTATCAACTAGAATACAAATTTATCCCAGTCGACTCTATATTGTAAACTATTAAAAAAGGGTTTTAAGCTTAGGAAGGGATAATGAAGGTAGAAAATTAATAGAGGAGGGTTGATTTAGGGGAATCCTATAATAAGGTTTTCATGATTGTTATTTTTGGTTTGGAATAGTTTAGTAAGTGTTCTAGAGTATCTATAGGTATTTTGGAGTCTTTACTTGTTGTCTAAGCTGTTCAAAATTTGAATTTTGGCTTTCCTACCAAAAGTCTCTTTTGAAAATTTGAAATCTCTTGTAAGGAATTTGTTATACTTATAAAAGTTTTAATGTGTTTTAAAACATTTATAATTTGTTTATATACTATATAAATTCCATAAAAGTCCATAAGTCTTATGGCATGGTTTCCATGGGTCATATTATGGTAAAATCATGAATAATGCAATGTAATTCAATGACCTCTTGGAGGAAAGGCTTACAGATTAAGTTATACAAATATATAAGAGTTTTTGATTTATTTTTTATAGTTAATCCACACATCCCATTCAAGGATGTTGATGAATGTCAATAGGAAACAAAACTTGTTGAAGCAAAAATTGCCTGTGTTATCAAAATTTTGTGTGTAAACAAATTATATATCTAAACATAGTACATGGTGTGCTTGGATAATTAAGGTGGTGAGGAGTTTTGTTTAAATTTTGTGATATTTTTATGATAAAACTATATATGCTAATATGATATAGGTAATTCTCATCGAATGGAGAGCTAGTCACTTTTATGAAATTTACTAAGCCTGCTAAACAAGAAATGCATCATACAATTTTTGTTCCAGTAATAATATATGTATTTGATATTTTCTCATTGAATTTTGTGGAGGAGGAATGATTTTTTTTTTAATAATTAGAGTAATCTTGTTATAAAATTCAATTACTCAAGAGTTTTTAAGTTCATGTTGGTCCTAGACCTTACCCTCAAAAGACATAGTCTTCACTTTCAAAATTCTATTCATGGTGACATTTAACATTGACTCTTGCATTTGATTCAAACCAAAGTAATTAGAATGGGTTTATAATGGTGATAGGAGATTATTATTATTATTATTATTATTTTTATGATTTAGAGTCTTTATATGTTGAAAGATAGAGGGGCATTACATACCCTATGCTTAATAGTTAGAACATAATATTGAAAGATTGAGATTCTGAGTTTGTGAATGCCCTAGAGGTTATGATACTTTGATAAGTAAATGAAAAAGATGTGTAAGAATTAATTTTTTTTTATAAAACTAATTATAATCTTTTAAACCCATTTGAGTTCTTGAAACCCAATTATAATCCTTCTCAGCTTGGTGAAACTGAGACAAATCCCATTTCTAGGGTTTTATATAAACTTTGAGTTTTTGAGAGAATGAACCATAGAAAAGATATTATTTTTAGTGAATATATAGTGTCTATGATATACTAAAGTATTTTGAAGTTTATGTTTTCATTGGGTTTGAATCCATACCATTAATAGTGAATGTTTGTAGAAAAGACATATAGAGGCCTAATAGCCCTGGGTAGTAACCTTAAGGTGTCCTAAATAGGGATATAATGAATGAGTCAAGACACTAAAATTTATATAAGGGTAAAGGAGAATGTAAATTATATATAAAAGTGTTTGGTCATTTCATATTCCATTGTAAAAATTATATTAAATAATTAGGCCCAAGAAAGGGCTATAAGGACTGAGTTGTGTAGGCAGAGTTATGTAGGTTAAGATGGTGAATGATAATGGATTGATTAATGGTTGTAAGATTTTAATAAGATAAAAAAAGAAAACAAAAAAATTCTTGAGAATCATAGAAAAAACAAATCAAAAAAGGAACATAAAATAATTCTTGAGAATCATAGAAAAAACAAATCACTTGTAAATCAGTGAAAGCATCAAATAATGTAAAGGTAGAAAATGAATTTGTTTACTAGAGTTAGAACTGGGGGTTAGTAGAGGTGAATAGATGAGTTGTTTTTGATTTAATAATTATTATATAACTATGTTACCCTCAATACAATAAAATGATAAATATAACCTTATATTTATACATGATAAAGGGTGATATACAACATTGCAGAAGGATGTGATTCATTAAATAAGGATAAAGTGTGACAAAGTTGATTGAGCTCTACATCATTTGGTATCAGAGTAGAAAGATGCCTTTGGTACAAGTAAGTGAATGATATGTTGTGATGAATATTTGATGTGATTAATGATGTTTAAACATATTTTAGGGAACAATAAATAAAAGGGACAAAGTAAGAGACAAAGTACAAGATAAATCAGAGTATGAGAAGGTAAGAAGGTAGTATAAATCATAACAAGGTATGATTGTTGGTGATTGATTTGATAAGGTGTTAAATGTATTTTTTCAAATAATTTATATTTATATAAGTGAAAAGATAGGTGTGTAAAGGAATCCCAAATCCAAGAAATGTTGAAAGGAACAAGGAGAGCTATTAATAGCTCCAAGAAAGAAATCTCAATAGAAAGCTTGAGAAGATAGTGAATAGTCCCAAGTGAGGACAAGAAGAGACTCCAGGTGAGAGTCCAAGAGAGAGAGAAAGAGAATAGAGGTGAAAAAAGTGAGGTAAAGTAGGAAAGTTTGAGAAATAAATTATAAATAAATAAAAAATAATGATGGGCTTGATACAAAAATGTTGCCACAAAAAGATGAAAAAGAAAGTACAAGCTGAAGAAGTTGATATGGATTCAGACACTACTGAGTTGAGAAGAGAGTTAACAAGTATGGAAGAGATATTGAGAGAGATGTTGGTAGCATGAAAAATTAATTTTGGTATAAAGATTAAGAAAATAGTACATTGTGAATTTAGGGACAAGATGGAGGATATAAAGATATAATAGGTAGTTATGCATATGAGATATTAGCTAGAGAAGATGATTGGAGAATTTGAGAAGTATGAGGACAAGGAAAATTAATGGGCATGTGAATATGAAAACACAAATGTGTGTTATCTTAAGAAAGGTAAATAATTAGATGACATGTTAAAGATAGGTGAAGAAGTTAAAGCTTCATTGAAAGCATTCAAAAAGAAGAGTTGAATCCAAAAGAACATGAAGGATCTAAAGAGGTAAATAAATGTGTTGAATATTCTAATATTGATAATGTACATGAAAATTTACAAGAGGTGCATGAAGTAATACATAAAGAAGAAGATAATGATGTTGGTATAGCATTAAGATTGTTTATTTTAGGACATAAGGAGTTGGTACAACATGAAAAAGAGTTGAAGACAAGCATGCAACCTAAGAAGGTTGTTTCATCCCAAGAAGAAAGTGACAAGTCATGACATTATTCATTTTTCTCAAGTGAGTATATGATCCGGTTGTTTACAATCTTGTCTAAGCATTTGACAATGATTTATAGTAATGAATATACATAAGTATTTGTGGATAAAGTTAGTTCTTTGAGGAAGTTTGTTGAAGAAGAGGAGGAAAATGGGCAGATATATAGATAGTAGGTCCAAGGAAAGCAAATGCTTGAAACACAAGATAGTGTTCAAGAAAGTAAGATTCAAGAGAATGAGGCATGGGTAAAGTTTGTAAAGAAATGTAATGAGATATGGGAACTTTACAATCACCCCTTGAAGGTGAAGGAATAGTACAAAAATGATCATAAGTAGTAAGTTAAGTATATGCAACAATGTGAAGTATGCAAAGAAGAAAAGGAAGTGGAAAACAAGGTAACAAGGGAAGAATAGATAGAAGTGGTGAAGGAGGTGAGGAAATAATATGTTAAGACACATGTATAATAAATACAACATGAAGACAAAAGAGAGTTTTAATAATTTGTAGATATGGTAGGGTTGAATAAGCCTTCAAAGTAGGCTCAAGGCAGTAAGGCATATGATTTCTTTAACCCAATTATGTTGTGTATAGGTATATAATTAAAGAATTTGAGAAAGTGTAGGCCTAAATTTCGGGCCAAGTTCATGTATAAATTTATGAGAGATAAGTGGAGGCAAATCAATAAGGAGCATCAACCAAGTACATTTATAGGAACATGTGGGAAACATTCTCTAGATTGATAGTATGATGTAGTGGCATTATTTATGATTTTTTTCAAGATTGTAATTTTTGGTTTTTAATAGTTTAGTAAGTTTTATAGAGTGTCTATATGTCTTTTGAAATATTTACTTGTTGTCTAGGGTATTCAAAATTTGAATTTTGGCTTTCCCACCTAAAGTCTCTTTTGAAAATTTAAATTTTTGCAAGTTCTTGTTAGGACTTTCATATGTTTATAAATGTTTTAAGTGTTATAAAACATGTATAAGAGGTTTGTACACTATATAAAGGTTATAAAATTCCATATTTACGTCATGGTTCACATGGGTCATATTATGCAAAATCATGAATAATGCAATGTAATTCAATGACCTCTTAGAGGGAAGGTTTAAATATTGAGTTATAGACCTATATAGGAGTTTATTGAATAATTTTTTATAGGTAATACACACATCCCATTATAGGAAGTTGATGAATGGAAATAGGAAATAAAAATTATTGAAGCAAAAATTGCCTGTGTTATCAAAATTTTGTGTGTAAATAAATTGCATGCTTGAACAAAGTACATGGTGTGCTTGGATAATTAAGGTAGTAAGGAGTTTTTTAGAATTTTTTTGATATTATTATGATAAAAATATATATTATAATATGATATAGGTAATGCTCATGGAATGGAGTGCTAGTCACTTTTATGATATCTGTCAAGCCTACTAAACAAGAAATGTATCATATAGTTTTTGTTCCAAGAATAATATGTGTATTAGATATTTTCTCATTGAATTATATGGAGGATTAGGAATGGAAAAAAACATGAATAAGTATAGGAATTTTTTTATAAAATTCAGTTAGTCAAGAGGTTGTAAGTTCATGTTGGTCCTAGACCTTGTTCCTTGAAAGACACAATCTTCATTTTCATAATTCTTTTCATGGTGATATTTAACATTGAATCTTGCATCTGATTCAAACCAAATTAATTGGAATGTGTTTTTAAGGGTGATAGGATACATAAAAAAACCTATTTTAGGATGGATATTATTTATATGTGGAAATATAGAGGGACATTGCATATCCTATCCTTAACAATCAAAACATAATATTACAAGATTGAGATTCTGATTTTATGAATGCCCTAGAGGTTATGGGACTTTGATCATTGAATCAAAAATAAGTGTAAGCATTTAGGAAAAATATATAAAACTAATTATAATATTTAAAACCTATTTAATTTCTTGGAACCTAATTATAATCCTTCTCATCTTGGTGAAATTAAGACAAACCCTTTTTTTTGGGTTTTATACAAAGTTTGAGTTTTTAAGAGAATGAACCATGGAAAAGTTCTCAGTTTTGGTGAAAGGATAGGGTCTATGATATACTAAAATATTTTTAATTCTATGGTTTTATTGGGTATGAATCCATACCATTAATAGTGACTATTTGTAGAAAAGACATATAAAGGCCTAATAGGCCTGGGCAGTGACCTTAAGGTGTCCTAAATATGGATATAATGAATGATTTAAGACACTAAACTTCATAAAAGGGTAAAGGAACATGGAGAGTATTTATAAAAGTGTTTGTTCATTCCATATTTCATTGTATGAACTGTATTAAACAATTAGCCCCAAGAAGGGGCTATAAGGATTTACGTTGTGTAGGCAGAGTTATGTAGGTTAAGATGGTAAATGATAATGGATTGACTAATGGTTGTAGGAGTTTAATAATATAAATAGGAACAATTTTTTTTTTGTGAGAATCATATAATAAATAAACCACTTTTGAATTAGTGAAAGAATCAAATAACCTTGTATGTAAAGGCATAAAATGAATTTCTTTAGTAGAGTTAGATCTGGGGGTTAGTAGAGGTGAATAGATGAGTTGTGTTTGATTTACTAATTGTTATATAACTATATTACCCTTAATAAAAGAAAATAGTTAGGATAAACATTAGATTTTTGCATGATTACTTGTGATATACACCATTACAGAAGGAAGTGATTCATTAAAGAAGGAAAAAGTGTGACAATGTTGATTGAGCTTTACATCAAGGGTGAAAGAGAGGAGACAAAGACTAGGTAAGTACATATGTTAAGGTTGTGTTGATATAAAAAACATCCTAGTATTGATTATGGAGGGTACAATACTTGTATTTGAGAAACTCTAGGGATACAAGATTAACAATAGTAGTAATGCATGTGTACATAGGATGGTGAAAGTAGAAATGAATTTATTATAAAAATTGGAAAATTAGAATTGTTAAGTTAAGGTTATAACAAAAATATTGATGGTAAATGAGTGAAAAATGATGAAAAATGAATTTATAACACACTAAAACATGTTGGGAAGCATGTAAAAAATAAATGGAAAAAAGGGATGTAAAACATACTAAATCACATTGGTAATCATGTAAAACATGAATGAAAAATGAAATATCAATATAAGAAAACTATAAAAAAGATATTTAATAAAGTGAAAATTAACCCCATTTAGGATAGGCATGTTGAATCAAACATAAAGAAAAACATGAATGATTAAAAATGAAATGTCAGTCAAGATGTAAGACAAACATGAAGAAATAATACATAAAGAGAAACATGTAAGAATGTAAAATGTCATATGTATGATAATTGAATTCGATAAAAATCAAATAAGAACATGATGGATAAATGAAAATAAAAATTTATAAAGGATGAAAACTCAAAATTAGTGCTTATTCTAAGATATAATGTAATAAAACACAACCACCTAATGACATTACTATTATGATAATGAGATGGTGTGGTACATAAATGGTGTAAGGGTTTTTGAGAGGAAGTCTTAGTCCTATCCAAGTTCTTAAAATGCAACTCATAAACTATAAACTAAGAGGAATAAGTAAGAAAATGTGATCAAAGATGTGACCAAATACAATAAATATCCATCAAGAAGAATATTAGGAAAATATGATGTAAATAAGGAATTTGAGGCACCACATAGGTGATGTGAACATCCTTAACAAAAATGAGACACACTAGGCAAGTAAGCAAGGCTAAGAACTATCAACAATAAGGGCTTAGGACACTTTGACTAATGAAAACAAAGATTGGGATAAAAATTTAAGTACATAGATCATCCCATGAAGGCTGATATGCATTAAAATTAAAATGGACCTACCTTTCTCAATGCATTCCCCATTCCCTAAGACTCCTTATAGATCCATCAGTATACTATGAAGATTGGGTACTTGAGTGAGAAACTAGGTGGCAATAAATAGTATATGATATAATGGGATCTCCTACCCCAATATATTGGCATAATACACCCTAATGGACCTTGGATCTATTATGAGGCCAACTATGGAGTTTAATATTTGACTAAGATAGGATATGTGCCAAATATAGATCACATCTTTTGGTGTGATTTAAATTTTATGATTATTTTTTTCTTTTAATCATTGCATTTTATTTGTATGTTATGATTTGGATTTTAACTCTTTTGGATTTTTTTAATTCATCCTCCTCCATATGGATTTAAATAAACAAACATGAGTGAAATAGGTGACAAACATAATAGATCTTACACTTGGTCACTAGAGAAAAGGACCTAAAGATTAAAGTGCTTAAAGACTCCTAGACTTGCCCACAAGTAAGTGTGGATTATCAAAATTGATCGATGTGAGGCTAAAATGAAAGGAAATAAGGGAAATATGGGGATCATAATAGATCCATCCTTGTAATAAGTTATACAATGATGAATATGCTTGTAGCTGATCACAAGGAGGTAAAATAGTGTTATAAAAGGGATGGGGCTATACTATGATAGTCATGTCACTAGAGAAACCATACTAACCTACAATGTATTTAGAAAAAGCACCAATAAAATTAGTATTCATATCAAAAATTTATTTAAAGATTTTTTAATGGTAATTTGTGAGGAGAGCCTGGTCCTATCCATGGTCTTACATTACAACTCACAAGGTGAACACCAATGAGGTGAATACTAAATAATGAGAGACAAATAATCATGAACCTACTAAGGTAAAGAATGACATATAAATACAAAAATTAAAGAGACATATAACAACTAAAATGAAAACAAATGCTAAATATGATGTGTAAGAAACCCAAATAACCCAAAGGTGATAATGATGCTAGTAAAGTTTGTTTGTGAGAAAGACTTGGTCTTATCCAAGGTATTACAATAAAAATCACAAAATATAAAGTGAAGTAAAACCAAAGAATCCAAAGGAAATAATGGTACAGTAAAATGAAACTAAAATAAGTAAAGTGCATAAAAATAAAGAAACATGAAACAAAAATAATAAGTAATATCTATGCTAACTATCTTTATCAAATATGAGCATGTAAACTACAATTATATATGTCTCATAAGGTTTCTTGAAGTTGAATTTGGTTGGTATTATGCATTATATAATAAGAGTGGGAATCATAAGATTCCCCAATAGTTAAGTGAATGTGGGGATGAGCATCACAAGACTCCCCAATGTCTGAAGGTACATGTGGATGGGAATCACAAGATGCCATAATAAGTGAGGTGGAGTGAGGTAAAATTGAACCATTAAAATTATTTGCATTGGGTTGGTAGGTACATTTGGAGATAGGTAAATGTGTTGGTTTATTAGATTTTAAGGATTTTAAATTTGACATAGGATGTGTAGGATAGGTATGAAGAGGTCTATAAGGTAAATGAGGACCATGTATGATATGCTTTAGAGTAGTGATTTGAACTAGGTACTCCTTTAGTTAAGGAGACCTAAGAGGTGGAGGTTAAATGGGATGAAATGATATGTCTTAAATTTTTTCATGTTATCTATCCTTTCCTTATTAGTTAGAAAGAAGTATCAACTATGGTTTTAACAACATTAGTGGATGAGATATAGGTATGGGATAATTTTTGTTGTTCATTAGATAGTTGATGGTGATGTGATTATGGTTATTTAGATTGAATTTGTGAGGCTTGAAGATAGTCTTGATAGTGTTAATTTTTTGGAGTATCAATATTAAAATGTGGACCAAACAAGGAAGCAAGAATAAATCGATCAATATCATGACAATACTCATGAGAATGACCTATAATAACATGCCACAAATAAAACTTATCGAGATTGTAAAATTTTGGAGGAGGTTTAGAAGGATAAAATATCATGGGTTTAGAGGGTGGAAATTTCTTCTTAAGTTATTCTAGACTTAAGGGAGGGTGGGTTGAATTAAAATTGGTTGAATTAGATGTTTTATTTTGAGGTTAGGGAGGCTTGGATGAATATATGTTGTGAATCAATGATTGAAAAGATTATTTAGTAGTTTTTTGAGGTGTTTAAAATTGAGTCATAATAAATTCTTGTCTTTTTACTTGGTCTAATTCTTCTTCTAAAGTTTTAGGGTAAAATATTCAAACTTTGTATTTAAGGGGAGATTTAAGATCAGTAATAAATAGTTTTAAAAGAGTATAATAATTCATGTTATGGTCCACTTTATGAGCTGGAGACTTCCATCATTTTATGGAAGTGTGAGAATATTCATTAGGAAGTTATTTCTCATTGATGAAATGAATAAGGTAATTTTCAAGAAGGTCATCATGTTGGAATTACTGCACTAGAGCATTAACTAAATCTTCTAGTTGTGAGATGGAAAATCTAGGAATTTGGTTATACCATTCATGTGCATCACCAAAAAAGGTTTTGGCTAAGATCTTGGTGGTATCAAAGGTGTTTGTTTGGACCCATTCCTTATATATATTGCCAAAAGATTTAATAAATATAGTAGGGTCCTTAGTCTTTTAATATGTGATAGTTAGAGAAATGTTTCCAATATATATGGATGCAATGAAAGGAGATAAAGGTTCATTTTGAATATGTTGAAACATTTTTTTATGTAAATTAGGTTGAGAGATGATATTACAATTGGCATCTCTAAGAAGAGGGGGGATAAAATAATGATTTGGTTGAGACATGATGACTTGGGGTGGTTGACTAGTCAAGTGTAATAAATGTTATTACATTTTCATCATCTGGTAATGATTAGTTATTTGCATGATGTTCATTTTTTGAAATGTTTCTGCAATAATTTGAGTTATGTCAATTTATGCATTAGTATTTGAAGGTGGGGTATTAGTGTTGTTAGGAGGGGGATTATTAGTGTTGGTGGGAGGAGGGGTATAAGATGGAGGATTCACAACATTGGTATTGGGAGGAATATTACCAACATTTGTGTTAGTTGTCCTAAGTTTGGTAGAAGAAGGAAGTTTGGTAAATCCATTATTCTTGTTAGAAGTGCAAATGGTATTATCATCAAGGTTTTTGAATAATAAAAAATCATCTATATCATCAGTTGGATTGATTTCAACCATGTTACTTTGGGAAATATAAATGTTGGGTACTTTTATTATGGGTGTAAAAAAGGGATTCCCACCATTGGTAGGAAGAGGAGGAATAGGATGAAGGACCTCAACTATATTACATTATCTAATGATTTGGTTTTTTATTAGGAAAAGCTAAAGGAAGAAATTGAATAGTTTCATCTAAAATAATAAAATAAGTGACATTATAAGCTAATCCTTAATTATGTAATGTTATTAACTAAGAAAAGGCTAAAAAGATGAAATAATTATGAAATAAGACTATATAACCACATACAAAATAGTATCAACTAATGTGTAGAGTCAACAAGGTCAACTATGTATTATTAATATAAAACACAAAATGAAGATAGAATTGGATAGACGTATAATAGGGTTATCCCACATGTAGTAAGTTGACTAGGTCAACTTAGTACTACTTTGAAGTAGGGATATAGATGAAGATAAAGTATCCTAACAAGGAAAAAGGTCATCCCAAAGGTCCTAAGTTGAATGGGTTGACTTAGTACTATAGAGAGAAAAATTTGATTGAATAATGAGAATATAGAGTTAAACAGGTTAATTCTTTACTATTGGCATAAAAAGGTGAATTAGTCAGTGAGAGACTATGTCAACATAGATGATAGTATTCTAAAAATAGGAAAGATTATTTCTAAGCATATAAAAGAAAACATACAATCAATAAAATCAATGTGGTTGGTATGATTGGAGCACATAACACAAATATTGCAACAATGTTGGCTAGTGCAAGATTTACAATACATAATATAATGATCATAGAGTAAGCAACAACTTGAAATTAAAAGCTAGCTAAGTGGTCATTCCTAAGTATTGTTAATTTATAATAAAGTTTGTAATTAATGTGATAGAGAGTTATTTATAAAAAGGAACTAGACAATGATCTAAGGTTGGTTTTAGATAGTTTAGGCTAAAGTGATTTGTATTGGAAATAGTATTGGCTTGGTATTTGGGCCTACCCTCTCACTTCATAATACTATAGTGATAAGGGTGTCAAGTGCTTTTATAATATATACTATTAACCATGTATTTATACTTGGATATAAAACCAAGTTGGCTTCTTCCTTGTGATGAAATCCAAGTAAGGAGGCCTTGGGAAGACAAGTGTTAAAATTAATTTTGAATGTTATGTGATTTAGTACTGTGTGAAAAAGAGTAAAATAGTGTAACTATAATGGTAATTTGAAAAAATATCTATTTAGACTATGTGAGTTACTCTAAGCATTCAAACAAATAAAAATGAAATATGAATTAATTAATAGCAAATAGTTAGTAATTAGTTGATTGATAATAATATAGATTTGGTTCAAGCAACATTATATGTAAACAATATAGAATAGAGTCTACTAGGTCGCTAATATGCTATAGAAGTAAGGTCTTTAAGAATAGAATCAAACAAGTCGACTATGTCTCTTAAATAGAAGGTAGGCTATAGAACTAAGTTGACCAAGTCAACTTAGTTAGATAAAGGGTTACAATTTTGAAGACTGCTAACTTATGAGAAACAAAATTAAAGAAAGTACTAAAATGATAGAGAGGGAAAAGAGAGGAACCTTGGTGGGTTTGAATATTGTTGAGATTGAAAATTTTATGCTGAAGTGCCTTAACTAATGCATTCAAAATTTTCAAATTAGGTTGACTAATTTGACCAAGTTCTATGAAACATTATATGTTGAAGAATACCAAAGAATCAGGTTGACCTATTTGACAGTGTTTGTTGAACTGTATGCTAGAAAAGAGAATTAGATGACAAATTTGACCTATTCAATTTTATATGCTAATTTGGAATTGAATAAGAGTATTTTATCAACTTGTTTGACCCATTAATGTATAGTTGATGAAAACCTTCATAGAAAAATTAGAATCATTTTGAAGTGACTGTGTGTTAATCCTATGCATAGAAAGTTAAAACTATATCAACTATTTCAATACAATACTAGAAATATGAAAAAATGTAATAAAATCATAAAAATGATAGTGTGAAAGAAAACATACAAGGGTTAGATTCACATTGGGTTCACTAGAATGTATACAATGATAAATGTAGTAGATCTATAAATCAATCCTAGCTCAGAGAAGATAAATCCTACTTACACTTCCAATTGTGGATAAATTAGATATTTCAGGTCATGACCAAGATGAACCTTCTAGACATAGCCAAGGGATCTCTTACCACAAAAAATTCACTAGGAAGGATTCCAAAACCTCTAGTCAAGTAAAACTATACAATAACCCTAACTAGGTCCTATGTTTTCATATTCACTAAACTAATAACAAGTAAAACAACATCTAATATAGTTCTCACCAAATCTTGTAGCACAAAGTGGGGGTAATAACTATGAAAAATAAACATACATAAAATAAATATACTCACATTAATGTATATAGAACCATAATACATGGGAGAGAAGTACGAATGCATATCTATCTACTCTTATAAACGAAGAACAAAATTAGGAATACTTACCTTTGAAGATGAACCCACCAAGCCTCAATATCTCCCTCAGCCAAGGTAATTTGCAAGAGATTGTCTTAGTATGTAAGGATGATAAGGATAAATCAGCTCTAGGCTACACAACCTATCAATACATCTAAAATACTTCTCCACAAGACAAGATCTATATCTCTAAAGAAAGTATGAAACCCTAAGCTATGCTCCTCAAGTAAAATGGTGGATAAACAGATGCAAAATATACATCTCTTATTCTTATCTTATTTAATAAATGATTAAATGAATGTGTTTATATAAGCAGATCTAACCCTAGTTCTTTCTAAAAGTTTAGGTAATAGAGTCAACCTAATTGAATATATATTGTTAGTTGATAAAAATAGGTATCAATTAGAATACAAAGTTAGCCCAGTCGACTATATATTATAAACTATCAAAAAAGGGTTTTAGGCTTAAGAAGGGATAATGAATGTTGAAAATGACTAGAGTAGGGTGCAAAAGAGGAGATAAGGCTTAAGGAAGTACATCAGAGAAGGTTGTATTGATATTAAGTGTTTGGATAAATGGTAGGAATGATACAAATCTATAACAATATTATAAAGCACTAATGGTTTGCCTACCCCTTTCTCGGTGCACCCTTTAAGGCATGTAGTTAGAGAGATTGAAACTCAATAGGTCCCTTTAAGAGATAAAATGTTAGTAAGTTGTAAAGTTAATAAAAATATTGTGTGTATATAGGACACACACCATGATGAATATTTGGAATATCTTAGTAGCATAAATTTGGCACCATTTCTCAAAAGAGATATGGATCCTCTTGTAGTGATTATAGATACTAATGATGCAGGTTGTACTATTGGGTACACCCACTAGTGGATTTGAATAAAATGGTTATATTTTTTGCTCTTGTGGTAGTTGATCTGAGAGTTGCACCCAAAATATAGGGTGGGGATGATGGTATATTTGGTTAGGCTATTGTATTTATTGGAGCTGATCATAAGTTTATTGTACATTTTGTATTTTGATCATAATTTATTTGAAATTTATTGATGTGTAAAAATTCCATGTTTATTTTTCAAGGGATATGTATTGGATAACTATTATGGATACATCTATTCATATTATGACTTATAATATTCTCAAGGATGTCATATGAGGTAGGCTACTTGAGCATGTTGATGATATTATGGGTGTATTTACAACATTTTTAATTAGAGTTATTATTTTATTTGAAACTTACATTGTATTAGTAGGAAAGAGGGACAAGTTGAGATATTAGTTAGGGAGGCAACATATGCATCACCCATAGTAGGAGGTGATGATTTAGGATTATTATGTTTTATTGAGTACGTCCATATCTAGGGGAGAACAATAGATTATATGAGGAGTGTGGTAGGCTCCAGGGAGGTTACCTATGTATGAGGAGCAAGAGAGACATAGTAAGTATAGTTATTAGGGTCCTCAAGTAGAAATAGGGGCATCATCATCTAGGTTTGTTGATGGTGGTGAGGGATAAGAGTAGCATGCCCCCTTTATTGATTGAAACTTATCATTATAAAAAATTATTTAGTATTGGTATATTTTATTCCAAATATAGTGGTAATAAAGATGATACATGTGAATCAAAAGATAAAAATACTATCATAAACATAAAACAAACATAATTTTTTACCAAGGAAGCATTTTTTCCTCAACCTGGATCATTACAATCAATTCAAAATTGAAATTCATAGATCAACCTCAAAAGAATCTAGGTAGCCATATCAGTTGAGAGATATATCCCTCATAGTATAGGTTCCATGTACATCCATAAATTGTATGTAAACCTTATCTTCAGTGAAATTTCATGTTTATTCATCTCATCCATAATAGTGTTATATTACCTATAGATGTGAATGAAGTATAGAATAAGGAAATGTGGAGTGAGATCCCTTGTTTTGTAAAAGAGGTGAGAAAAGAGAGTTGTGTTTACAACATGCCATGTTTTTCAACCAATTACATACTAGGTTGGAGTTTGAATACACCACCATAGTAGATATCTCATAGTCAATAGCAATGGTTATCACAATGATCATTTATTTTAGTTCAATATAGATGTTGGTATGATCACTAGTACTATGTATGAAATAGATATACCTATTATTATAGATAATGATACCCCCAAACCCACTTTGTCTTGGGTTCCCACATAATGCACCATCACAAAAATAGTGTGGTGAAGTTGGATATATAATCAAAGGAGAGATATTGTGATTTACCTTGTTGTTATGTGGAACCAAAAGAAACAAATAGTATTTAATTTTTTTGACCATAAAAATAGGTGATGGATTTTTACTCTAGAAGATAACATCATTCATAAAGATCCAAATGATCCAAATAATATGAAGTGGGGGAGTGATCAAAGTTTTAGGGACGTCTCTATGTGTAAATCATTTGTTCCAAGTTCCAAGAAGAGATACATCTTCCCATCAAGGACAAGCCCCCAAAGTTTTTGTAGCATCCCATATTGTATGAGATAAATGATAGTGGAAAAATATTTGATAAATTGATTCAATACTTTCCTGACATAGGAAGCACATGCTCAAACCAATTTATCCTCTATGCACAAGGTTGTCTCATGTTAAAATTATGTTGTGTAAAGCCAGACAAATATGAATCTTTATTTTTGGGGGATCCTGAAGCTTCCAAAAACCCTTCCACCATTAAGGGGAATCTATAACCTCACATTATGGCATGAGGGATCTATATCTTAGTATATCTTGATAATATCACCCCTCTAGATTTTGTGCCAACATAATTAGTTGGCCTGATCAGTGATGCAAATAAAAATTTATATAAGACTCAATCTGTAACATTCCCACTAAAGTGTTTCCTGATCAAAGAGAGCAATATCCACAATAATTTTCCATCTTCATTTGCACCTATTAATCAAGGTAATATCATTGTATACATCCAATTCTATCACTATTTTGTTGAAGTTGTCAATCTAAGCAATATTCTATGACACCACACAATTTGGGCCAAAATCACTAAAACATGTTAAATGGATTGAACTTGTCATGTACAAGTGCCTATTTAGGCTAATGTATCCTTGAATGGGGTAAATCATTCTATATAATTATTATATTCTATCAAATCACTCTAAGTTTAATTGTGACCATGTAAAATGACACTGTAGACCACTCAGTTCTTCTAATTTGGTAGCACACATTACATGCATGTGTTATTTCACATCCATAATGACCTAACAGGGTTATTTTTTCATATACAATTAAAACTTTATTATACTCTAGTCAAATTATGACTTCATAAAATGACATTTATGACTAGGTTGATTAAGCGTGCAATAAATTTCCAAATAATTATAGAAAATTAAAATAATCCACTCAAGAAAATTAAAACAAATCAAAAGCCTAAGTGAAAATTCTATGGAAGTTATTGAAAATCTATTAATTATAAATTCATCCCTCAAATATGCATCATCCCATGACATCATTAATGGGGTGACATCCATGAGCCATTAATGGAATAGATATCAGGATTAAGCCTTCCCATGCCTCATCATGTCCCATTCTTCTAGATATTGATGGGAATATTTATGTCTTGTCTCTCCAAAATTAAATTAGCTCATGGACACATATCTTTATCTCAAGATGGATCGTCATGGTTGATCCTAAATTTTTTCAAAAATCCATTAATATAAGGCCTCACCATTTATTAAGAGAGATTCATTCATGCAAACTTATTATGCAAAAATTGCTATAGAAAAAGTTCACATATTTTTCAAAAATTGATCAAACTCATGAGAATAAGCCATTGGTGCACTAGGAAATGATTGAGGAGATTTCTACTCATCATTGACATATACTTGGAGAACCAAATCAAGGGGAAAACATTCCTCTTGGACACCTTGGAAAGAAGGACACTATTTAAAAGTTTTGGTAATATTCATTCTTTAAATATCTCTTAGAATTCATTTGCAACATCCCATGAGGGAGTGGGATTTATGTTTTAGTGTCTATATGCTTATTTATAATAGATTTTATTAACACATAGACTAATGTATCTTATAATCCTACTCTACATTTTGAAATGCTCAATGGGAATTGTACCTCACATAAGTCTTTATACCTTCTAATTTTAAATTTAGACCCTCTTTGGAGGTTATTTTGCACTTCTTTTTCTCTCATTTTAAATTTTCATAACTTCTGAGATAAATAATAGGATCAACCTATGAAATAGTGGGGTCACTCTAAAAGTTAGTTAGATCAACCTAAACATCAGTAAAATTAGCCTATGAAATAACATGAATGAATCTATGGACATTGAGATCAATTTTATACACCTTTTATCTACCTATGTGTTTTATAGGATTAGCGATATCATTCTACAAATCAATAGGATTACTTTGTAGAATGATAAGAATGCACTATAAAATAATGAGATCACTCTATGGATTGGCAAGATCATCTTGTGAAATGGTGAGATCGCTCTAAACCAAAAAATGATAGGTGACTATTATTTTCTTTTAATCATGTTTTACCATTTTGATGGGATCACCCTATGATTCAATGAGTTCACATTACTAATGAAAGATATCACCCTATCAAATGACAAGATCACAAACCAATGTTATCTTTGCTCTTTATTTTAGCAAGCTCATCTTATGGAATGGTGAGATTTCTTTGGTAAATGGAGAGATCACTTTATGGAATGGAGAGATCAACCTACATGATAAAATAGACACTTAAAATAACAAGCTAGAAGTTTTTTCTAGCAATTCACACCTTAATTTCAAAATTCTAACATTTTTGTTGTAGGTTTTAAGTCACTTAGTCTCCATTTCAATAACCAAAGAAAAATAAAAATTCATTCATAATTCATTTTGGTTCCTTGAAAGGAACTCTCACATTAGCTAAAAACTCTTAAGAGTTATAATGTCATGCTTGTTCATTGAAATTATTTATTTTTATCAAAATGAGTGTAGTGTGTATTCTCTCCCCTCATCCCCCTCAGGGAACTTAGGTGACCAAAAGTTCTCATTATTTTCATTTGTGAATTTTTCAAAGGCATGAAAATAAAGTCACAAGGGCCCTCCTCAAATCCATATGGTTTGGGTGATCTTAAAATGACCATAATGTCTTTGCACTTGTCTTTATTTTTATGTACTTTAGCTTGTGACTGGAAGTTCATATCCTCTTCACAGGATCCATAGGGAAATCTTAACCTAGGAATTCATCTCCTGGAATTAGTTGAATCCCACTCCATGGTGGGGTATATAAATTAAGCTAGTGTATCCTTAGGATGGTAGATTTAGTTGTTAAACTACCTCCATTAGTGATTTATACCCTTAGAACATATGTTTAACTCAGATATCATACTACACTAAGTAATTGATGGATGTAGAGGTTGTGAAAAAGGTAATACCTTTTCACAATAATATATTTGACATATATCTCATTCATGTGAGTATCTATTGTGTTAACCACACTCAGGACCATCTAGATGTGCAACAATTTAGCTTTAGAACAACCCCACTTACTATGAACATAATATTGATGTAGGATGAGTAGCCTTAAGTTCCATGTCATAATACAAAACTATTGATATAAGAGGAGTTCCTAATACATATTTTTATTGTACTTGTATTTTTGAATTATCAATTAAAATCCTCTCAAGAGCATGTATATAGATGAAATTCGATAGTATTATGTAACCTTGTTAGTGTTAGGACATTATATGTTACACTTAGGTGTGTTTGTGATTTTATCCTTTACTTTCTTGGTATTTTCAAGTCTAAAACTATTTGAAAACCAAAACACATAAAAAACTAAACAATTTGTCATACACCATTCTATTTGAATAAAGAGGTGTTATGTTTGCCAAATCAAAATCATTTCTTGCCTTGTTTAATTTCTATTTTTGAAAACATTGTGTTTTTATATTTTGAATAGTGATATTATGCTATCCATTTGAGTCTAGACCATTTTACCATTTTGAAAAATGTCAAATTCCTTCAATTTTTGTCTAAATTTTAAAGTCTCACCTTTCTACATTTTAATCCAAGGTGATATCAGTTTACCTTTCATACTTGGCTTGAGAAACTTGGGTACAATTTTCCATTAGGATTGAAGGCCGTTACCTAGACTCATCATCATTTTATTCTCATTATGTACATAGGTTATATTGAATTAATTCATGCTCTAAGTTCTTAGGCCATTCTACATCTCCTTGCCATGTAGAACCATTGTGTTGCCCATTTAGTTTTGGCATTATACTTAAGAGTTATTGTAAATTAATGTTTTGAGTTGCTTGGTTCACATTTTTATCTTCCTAATCATAAAGACCTTATTATTATTTTATATTCACAACTAATCATAGTTGTATCTATATTTTATGGTATCAACATATCTTTGACCTATGTTTGTTGTGCTAGCCTGCACTTTAGGTTCCAAAGTTATCTTATACTCTTCTAATTTGATGATTTCAGTCCACTATAGTTGAGTAAATTCATAACCACTTTCTTCTAATTATGTATACTGCACCACTTCTTTTATTATAGTCTCATCTTACCTTATCATTTGTTTGAATAAATCCAAACATATCTTTTAATGTTTGTAAAAAACATTTCACCTCTTATCAAATGAGGAAAACAATATTCCAAGAATGATGTAAAGTACACTTGTAGTGGGGTTTCTTGAGACCCTAGTTATGAGGAAGAGCATTTTTATGATGGATAGGATAACTCCATTGTATTTGAAGATATGCCAAAAATTGTAGGTTCTGAAGAAGATTATTATGAATAAAAACCCTTAGAAGACAAAGATGAATACTTCTTAAGGTTGATATAATCACACACTAGGTTACCACCAAATTTCCATATAGAATAATTGCACACACTTATTAGGGTAGAAGAGCAATAACAAGAGTAACCCCTTGATCATAATGCAAAATCCAACATTATTTATTTTAGAAAATGAAAATAAATTCTCATAGAGTTTACTAGCAATGATCAAGATCTTGCTACCAAGATTAAGAAAATAAGTCAATGATACATGAAACAACTTATCATAGACTCAATAAACTTTTTGGATACAAATTTGATAAACAATAATGCTTTTAAAGAACAAGAAAATATGATATAAAATCTCAAAATACCCTAATTGAGAACACATCTATGATATATCCTAGTGTCTCATTTGAATAAAATAATCTTAAAGAGGCTTCACAACATGTTTCACTAGATACAAAGCACACATTATTCAATCACCAAGAGGATCTTGTCCTTTCCTAGAACTAAGGGATCAAAAAATCAACACATATTGAGGGTATTGTTAAAAATACTTTGGTAAGTTCCTCCCAAGCAACACGTTATTTGGTGAAATGACCACATACTTCTCAAATCCAAAAGTATATTTACAATTCATGGTGATATATTTTAGGAAATGTTTATCAACCACCTAAGAAGTCAGTGGCTAACCTCCTCAACTCAAGGAGAAACCAAAACAAAGATGTATATTATAGGGTTTATATCACTAATAAAACAACATAGTAGGTGCACATACCACCCCAAAAAAATTATATTCTAACTACAAATGCACCAAACATGCAGGAGTGGAATTCAATGAAGGAAATTATGTCAATATTGGAGATGAGAAACCTTGTCAAAAAATATACATTCAATGAGATATATCCCTATCCATTTGAGTTAATTATTATCTAAGTCCCCATTCCACCCCATATTGAGGCACCCAAATTTAATAAATACAAAGGGAAGGGTGACCCTTGAGAACATATCCAATAATTTTTTGTATTGTGCTAAGAGGTAGTCTATAACATGTAATTATTTGCTAGTTCCCATGAAGTTTGGTTGAGAAAGCCTTAGACTAGCTCCTTAAATTAACTAAGGGATCAATGGTAGATTGAAATGATTTATCTAAAAAAATTGTCAACCATTTATCTTACAACATTGAACATGAGTTGATTATGGTCAACTTATGCAATTTCAAACAACAATATGGAGAAAGCTTCACAACATATTTACATCGATGGAGAGAATTAGCTAGACACTTTAAACACAATTTTATAGATAAATAGATGTCTGATATTTTTGCATAAGAACTACACCCTGAGGTGGCTCATAATCTATGACTCACTTTTGCATATACATTCAAGGAAATCATAGACAAGGGTGTATAGATTGAGAAGGTACTTATCACTAAAGGCCTTGTCAATATTTATTCATAGGGTTAAATATCTAATCAGACCCAATCACCTATTAAAGCTATTATAATAGAGAAACCTAAAGGGTTTAACAAGAACAAAAACATGTTAGGGAATGGGGTGATAAAATCTAGACATGTATAAATGATGCAGGCTCTACCAGCTCCAAATTACAAGTAGCCCCAACTAATACATTGACCACTTTGTAAAGGGATCCTCCTCAAAGGGCATTCAATAAATATAGAGTATTCAATAAAGTAGGATAACCTATTGAAGCCATTTTTCAAAAGCTCATAGTAGCTAATTTGATTGTGTGGCCTATACCAAGGCCATCTTTTAAAAACCAACCCAAACCTGATTGGTATTATAGATGAGTTTTTTAACTTCCATCACATTATTAGACATGAATTTATTAGTGTATTTAATTGAGATGACTCATTGAATATTTGATCAAAAATGGTGAAATTAAACTAAAACACATGGCATAAAACACTAATCAGGATATGGGCATTTACAAAGACCAATTTCCTAAACACAATTAATAGCCAGCAAGAAACAATTAGAACCAAGGGTAAAACTAACATCAACAAGCATATGGCTAGAATTATAATCAACATGATCATAATCAGGATCATAATACCCATGCTAATAACATGGGTTATAATAACATGCCTTATGATTATAATAGCATTTTAGGATGTGTTTTTTCAAATCACATTGCCACCATTACCATAAAAAATCATGAACTATCCAATGTTTATAGAAGTATTGAACCTCTTATAAGAGGGTTAAAACCCTCCTCTTCAAGTAACACCACATCAGGTATAATAAATTCTATTGTGCCTCATTTTCCATGGGTTACTATCTCTAAACCCCCTTTTCTAATTATAATGGATCCTTACTGATTGTAAATTATGCAAACACAACTAGATACTTCTGAGTCACTAGTTAAGGCCTTACTGATTGTAAATTATGCAAACACAACTAGATGCTTTTAAGTCACCAGTCAAGGCCATTTGCCTTCATATTATAAATATAATGGCTCTTTGCTAACTCTAGATTGCACAATCACAACTAGACACTCATAAGTCACCCTTTATGGGTGTTTTACCTCTCCCAAACCTAGACCCAATGTAAATAGTGTACCTTCAGATCCAAAGATGAACATTGCACTAGGTAAGGCTAAACTATCTCATATTACTATTGAAAATACGTATAGTATCTCAGATAAATAAGTAGAACCCTTGTAGAACTTTAAATTTTAGATATTTTACATACTTCTAAAGTCTACAAAACTATTTTGAATGGTTTCCTTCAATATTCCACTGCTCCCTAGGACATTAACCCTAAACAATTCCAGACACTTGTAGGTCATTTTCCCCCTTTTCAATAAGTTACATTTCATTAGAGGGACATGTCTACTCTTGGTCCTAACCATAACAACCCCTTGTATATTGAGGTCATCATTGAAAATTATAAAATCAAATGGGTTATTATAGATAATGGTCTAGGGATAAACATATTGTCACTAAGTTTAGTACAATGATTGGATTATAATTCAAAGGACATCCAACCAAAAACAATCACAATCAAGGCATATGACAATGCCAAAAGGGAATCTTACAAAACTATTTATTTATTGATAATTATTGGGTATGTGTCCCATCATACTTTATGCCATATTATGGATATTGAATTGAATTATAACATACTTATTGGTCATCCTTGGATCCATGAAGTAAAGGCTATCCCATCCAATTTACACTTGTGTCTCAAGTTCTACCATGATAGGATCAAAGTCACCATTCCTATTGATCTCTAGCCCTATCAATATTGCAAACACCTAGAGGCTAAATTTATTAATTTTAATTATTAATATTATTATAAATTCATCACAAAGAAGAAAAAATAAGTAGTTTTTCATCCACCCAAATCTAATTATATTAACCAAATTGACCTTGATTCCACTTTGGCTGATCTATTTCCCATAACACTTGCACAATAGGTCACTATTAAAGATGTAGGCATTTCCATGTACCATATGAAATATGCCTTCCATATTAATAGGTTTCCAAAGTATTATAAATATTTAAAAAAACCCAAACATTCCCAAATCCCTTGTAGGCCTAACATGATTTGGCAAAAGACGAAATATACACAAAAACCACCAATGGTATTTGTACCTGCTACTTCCCCAAATCAAGATAGATAAGCTTTTATTAAAGGAGAATAGTTATATTCTGATAAAATTATTGATTGTTTTCAAATTATTATATATCCTATCCCTAATCATATTATGGATAACTTTGATTATATAGGAAAAGACCTCAAGCTACAAGAGTAAAGAATCCTAGAACCATTATTAGCAGGTATGCCTAACATGAGTCAAGGTCTCAAATTTATATTGCCTAGGGGTGACCTCATGTATTTCAATAGTGATTATTTAGAATTGACTAGCAACAAGAATCTTGGTAGTGACATAGCATCCCATTATAATATTTATGATGAATTTACTGACACATAACTATTTAACTCAAACTCCATTATAACTATCACATCTTATTGTCTCCTTTGCCTTTGCCATCCCAAACTCATTGATTGGGACCAAAAAATTTATGTCATACCCATTGATGAGTTCCATAATGAAGAATCTATTACCAAGTATATGGGCCTTAGAGATACATTGCCAATTAGAGATCATACACAAGGATTTGACTTCTCTTTAGACTCTTCCAGCTACTTTAAAGAGCAGGCAAACTTTCTTGGTCATGATAAAGATAAAACATCAAGATATTTAGGTGAAAATATCTTTGAGGTACTCATTTATTAGGTAAATAGTAAATAAAAAGATAATACCTTGAGTGAAAACCTATTTTAGACACTCTTGGATGGGGAAGTTTGCTCATCTCTAAAGGATGTACAAGGTCCATCAAGTCCTAGCTCCATAGCCAAGGCCAATATCACATCCAAATTAAAAAAGGTCTTTGAGCACCTTGCTCTTGAATTTACAAAGATATTTTCTAGTTGGCCACTACCTGAACCAATAGATTAGATTATTCTCATTATCTAGAGCTTTGGGATGAACACCCACAAGCTAAAGTAGAAGAAGAGGATCATGATCAAGCACTACCTACTATTGTAGAATATGGTTCTACACTCCTTGTATAAAACATTACTAAGGTGAACTTGGGACTTATGATAATCCCAAAATTATTTATCTTTGTGATTAACTCACTGATGAAGAGCATGACCAAATTATCACCATCCTAAGGGATTTCATTGATATCTTTGAATGGGTTTATTTCAAAATGTCAGGCCTAGAATTTGATTTGGTCATGCATCAACTTGTTGTCCATTTAGATGTTAAGCCAATTAAACAAAAATTAAGAAAGATGAATCCACACATCACTGTTTTGGTAAAATAAGAACTTGATAAATTATTAGGAGTAGGCTTCATCCAACCACTAAACTATTTGAAATGGATATCAAACATAGTTCTTGTAAGAAAAAAAAACATAGGGTATATGCATTTGTACTAATTAAAGAAATAACAATAAGCCATGTTCTAAAGATGATTTTACTCTACCCAAAATTTATATGATTTTAGATTATACTATTAGGTATGAGATGTTATCTGTCATTGACATATTCTCAGGATATAACTAGATCAAGATATCTCTATAAGACCAACACAAAACTACATTCACCACATTATGGGAAACATTATGCTATAAAGTCATGCCATTTAGCTTGAATAATATTGGGGCCACATATTAGTGTACTATGACTATCATCTTCCAAGACATGATGCATGATATTATTAAGGATTATGTTGATGACATCCTAGTCAAATCAAGAACATGTTTTGGGCATTTTGATTTTCTATGAAGAATCTTTGAGATACTTCATGAGTATAAAGTTAGTATGAATCCTAAGACGTGTGTCTTTGGAATCACTTTAGGAAAATTTATAGGGTTCATTATGTCACAAAGAAATATTGAAGTGGATATTTCAAAGGTTAAGGCCATTTTTGAAATGCCTCCACCTTCTAATCTCAAATAGATTCATAACCTACAAGGAGATATCCAATCTATTCACATGTTCATTTTATAACTGCCAGATAAGTGCCACCTATTTACACACCTATTGAAAAAGGGGGTCATGTTTTAATGGGATAATGATTGCCAATTACAATTTATAAATCTCACAACATACTTGTCTAACCCACCAGTTTTGACACTTCCAACACTTGGATAATCATTACTTCTTTATATATCATCTACTAAACATGCACTAGCGGAACTCTTGGTCCAACATGATGATCAAGGAAATGAACATGTAGTTTAATATTTGAGTTGCACACTTATGGATTATGAGCATAATTATACACATATTGAGAAGTAATGTTTATAAATAGTGTTTGCCTCCCAAAAGTTACAACACTATATGCTAATTGATAAAACTATTGTAATTACTAAAGTGGAACCCCTCAAATATTTATTATCTAAATAAACTCTCATACATCACATGGAAAAATGAGCCATGATTTTAATTGAATTTTATGTTGAGTATCAGAATCAAAAAGTTATCAAGGGATGGGTCATTGTAGATCAACTTACATAAGTGCTTATTACAGACACTCAATCACTCAAATTTGATTTTTTAGATGATTCTATTATAACAATAGAAGAAGTACCCCATGAACTTGAATAATGGAAATTATAATTTGATGATTCCTTTACATATCATGGATTTGGGACCAGAATTTTCTTAGTTACACCTCAAGGGGATCCGATTACCAAGGCATTTCATATTAATTTTCATTGTACCAACAATATGGCTGAATATGAAGCCCTTATTTCCACATTTCTCCTTGTAGTATAGTGGGATATATAACACTTAATGGTCTATGTGGATTACCAATTAGTTATAAATCAAACTACATATTAGTATTATACTAGAGATGACAAACTTTTACCTTAAAAACATATTGTGGATAATCTCAAGACCCACTTCAAATCTCTACAATTTGAATAGATATCATAGGCTAATAACAAATCAGTTGATGTAATGGAGATAATTGGGTCCATGATATAAATTACCAAGAGTGATAAAGAGTATCAGTTTCTCATTAAAAAAATTCTACAACTACTCATGTACTACTAGATTTAGAGAGGGTATGCACCATTGTTGGTCCCAATCACCCACATCAATTGCCTTGGTTTCAAGACATTTACAATTATTTTTATGACCAAGTTTTTGCACCTAAACTTTTAAATAATTGATAGAAAATTTTCCTTCATCACATAGCCCTTATACCCTCCTTGGAAGCATGATTTATCATAAAGGTTATGATGGAATGCTACTTCATTGCTTATCTTTAGGAGATTCCAATTTAGTGCTTAAGGAGGTTCATGAAAGAATGTGGGGGACCCATACCAACGATGTAGTATTAGCCAAAAAGATCTTTAAAATATGTTACTATTTGTCCAAGATGGAAACATATGCTTGTAATTATGTCAAGAAGTGTGTTACTTTCCAGCAACATGATAATTTGATACATGCACCTTCCTTGCCACTACATATAATTATTACACCATGACCATTCTCTACATGGGGCCTTATTCTCATCAAGAAAATCAACCCAACTTATTATGATGGACTCAAACATATTGTCATTACTATCGAGTATTTTACTAAGTGGATTGTGGCCATTCATCTCACTTATGTCATTAGGAAGTAGATTACCAAGTTTATCCATTATAATATCATCTATTTATATGGTATCCCAACACGTTATATCCGATAATGGTAGATCATTTGTAAACTGAAATGTTAAGGCTCTTTGTGCAAAATTCAAAATCAATAACAAGAAATCCATGCCATATAATCTTCAAGGAAATGATAAAGTTGAGGCATCAAATAAAACCATTATTATAATCCTAAAGAATATTTTCAACGACACTCATTATAATTGGCACTTGAGAAGTTTTCCTTCCCTTTGGGCTTATTTCTCTAGTCATCAAACCCCTAACAAGAGCCACTCCATACTCCCATGTTTATGGCACATTAGCTATTATCCCAACTGATATCGAGTTACCTTCACTACAAGTATCCTTATAGAATATCAAAGATAATGAAGATTATAGAGTTTTTAGGATACAATACTTGAACTCCTCGATGGTAAGCATTTGGTTTCCCTAGACAACTTGCAAGCTTACTAGAAAATATTACATAGAAGATATAACAAAGACATTCTCCCTATGGAGTTTAAAACTGGTGGATTAGTGTTAAAAGAGAATCAAAAGAACATTAATGTTAAATTCAAAAAGAATGGTAAGTTTTAACCCAATTGGCTCGACCCATATGTCATCATAGAAAATTATGGATTGAGGGCATACCGACTAAATAATCCAGATGGATAATAACTCACAAAACCCATTAATATTATACATATCAAGTGGTTATACAATTGACAACCTTTTGAATTATTGTCTACAAGACCCCTTACTTAGGGGAAACTTGTGTTGAATTCATTTTATCCCATTATTATATCCTAGACCATCCTATATTAGACCATTTTTAGTTTATCTTGGCCTTCGTGGACTATTCTAATGTGAACCATATTCTTTTATTATGATAGACCATTGTACCCTTGGACC